>OX465089.1:51060478-51168058 GCA_949987675.1 Chymomyza fuscimana
CCACCATTGTAATTCAATTTTGCATTGGGTACTGCATGACTTGACGATCCCTACCGCAATCAGAGAAAAAATGTGCAGTGATCTTCATAGAAATTATTCTTAAAAAAAAAAAACAATAAAACCGTTTCTTAACTTTAGTCACTGTGCTTGCGTTGTTAATCGCAAAATATAAAGAGTGACCCTAGTTTTGTTTAAAAGCATGTGCGTTGGAACTTCCATAGAACGGATGAGCTCAATTTTATTACTAGCCTTATAAATATGATATCAGTTTTGTAATGCAATGTCCTAACTCAATCACGCCGATGCCTTTCTCGTTTCCCCGTAAGAGCATTTCGGTGCTTACTCTTCCACTTAAAAGGCTACCGATTTGACACTTATGCACAACTTGTTCATAAGAATAATATGCTGCTAAAATTTAAATGGGATGAAAATGTAAAAACATAAAAGAAACAATTTATAAATTTTAGAAAAAAAAATTATAAATATGCCACTTTGTTTCATTAAAAAACTATGGCGCTTCGCTACATATGTTTTTCTGATTTTGTTCAGTTTCAACCAGAGCTCGCAAAAATCGCTCAACACTTTCAGAGTGTCCGAAAAAAACCTCTCTCTTACGAACACTTTGAGAGAAGCTATTGACAAAACACTTTCAATTGTGTTTTTGCTCAAAAGTGTTCGGCTCAGACCAAGACCAATTTTTTCGCTTCCTTTTTGGTTGTGTTTTTCGCGGACACTTTTGCTTGAGACTTTTAGCAAAAGAGTCTTTTGTGTATGTATGCGTGCTTCTGCGAATCGCCTGTGTTTTACTTCGTGTTTGGTCGCACAGGCGACTTACACAAGCACGCATACACACGCAAAAGACACTTTTCGCGGACACTTTTTGCAAAACGGTCTTTTGCTGAGGGTTCTTTAATGAGCGATCGCTAAAAGTGTCTCAACATAAGTGCTATTGTGAGAGCGACACATTTGTTTTGCTCAACCGAAAACACTGACCAGAACCGAAAAGCGAAACGCAAAAAGTGTTCGGCTCAGTGAGAGACCGTTTTTGTTTTATTTTTTCTGTTTTGCTCGTGAGCCAACCGCATTGGATAAATGGGTTGACAGTTTTTTGCGAGCTCTGGTTTCGACACACGGATGCATATAACTATAACTTACATCTTTGTCAAGATAAAAAAATACAGAGATATAACACAGCATAGCTAAAAACCGCATAATTCTTATACTGAAAAACGAGGTAACATACTCAGTAGTGCTCCGGAAACCGAGAAATCCAAACTAAACCATTTTACTCGGATTTGGTTTTGCATGCTCCGGAAACCGAATTTTTTGACGATAATTTCCCGTATCTATTTTCGATAAATGTGTAAATTTCCCTCATTTTTTTCGGATAACCAGCTGACTGCCTTTTGTTAAAAATTTGTAAACATTGCAAAAATGTCATTTATTTTCTCAATTGCTTATTTTGAAGCTAAAAGAAGGCGTAAAATTATGGAAGAATCATGTCCTGCTCGCTGCTTTTGTGTTTTCCCCTGCAATAAATACATATGTATATTTATTAGCATTAAATTCTTTTGATTAAATATGTACTTACATTGTGTTTGTTTGTTGGCGGTAAATGTTTTTTGTTTGATACAAAACAGGTGACATGGCTGTCGCAGTTTTGCACCTTTTTATACATAAGTACATACATGTTGCTTACATTTAATTTTCATTAAAATATAGCTAGTTCTTTCTTATTTTGAATATTAAATAAAATAACACAATATTTATTGAAATTAAACACGACTTAGCTATTTTTGTTACAAGGAAAATTTTCGGCCATGCGATACGCATACATACACAAACAAAACAAAAATTCGCTAAAATTTGGGTTGAGTTAGAAAAAAAATAATTAAATTAATTGTTAATAAATATTCATCTTAAGAGCGTCCCGAAATTAAGGGCGGGAGAATCCACTACCATTAATAAATTGATTAATTCTTAAGCTGGAAAGGGGCCATACCCAAATTACGTGATCATATTTTTGGCATTTTTTAACCCCTTTTTAAAATGCTTATCATAACCTCGGGTAGCGATTGAGCCATGTCCGTCTGTATGAAAACCTCGATTTCGGAGACTATAAGAGCTAGAGATACGAAACTTTACCAGCTGGTGCGCATATTTCCTCAGATGATGAAGTTTGTTGAATCATGTCAATATCTGTCAATATCTATCAAGTTATAGTCAAAAAAGTGTGGCCGTCGGTGGCGTAGTGGTAGCGTTACAAACCGAAGGTCGGTGGTTCGAATCCCCACAGTAGCACTGGTACATTTGCCTAGCACTGGCATCGCTAGCTCAAAGACGCTATTTGCCTAAGAAAGTCTCTATTAATTCAAGACACCGCCGTTCGGATTCGGCTGTAAACTGTAGGTCCCTGTTCTTTTCGAACAGCTATTTATAGAGATCCCCAATGCTCCTTCCAGGGGCGACTGACTAAAATAGTCAGTCTGGGAAATTATTATTATAGTCAAAAAAGTACAAATTTCACCTCCCCTTGCCTATAAACTGTGTAAATATTTGACTTTACGTAATTATGGTAACAAGTGACCTAGCATCATCAATTTTGGTAAGCTGACTCATCTGGTTCTAATGACCACACATCCAAATTTTATCAATGGGGATCAATGTCGGAAACCGGTCATAGTTGTGAGACCCGAAAAAAAAAGGACAGTCCATTAAGTAAGTTCACTGAACGTTTCTTAGGGCTTATTAATATTTATTTGGAAAAATGTTCAAAATAAGCAAACAAAAATACTTTCCAGTTTCAAAATGATCAACATTGTTAGTTCAAATTTAAAACCATAAAAAACCAAATTAAAAGGGGGGATCGTAAGACTTATAAATTTAAAAACAGAAATCATGAAATAACTATTTATTGATTTTTATACCCTACTTTATTATTTTCATTGAATAGGAACAACAAAAAAAAAAATTCTTGATGATAAAAAATTTTTTTCTTGAAGTTTTGAAGATTATCGGGAGCAACCCAAGGGTGTATTAAGTTTTTTTGTTTCTCGAAGAACAAAAGACCTGGGAACATAGAATTTTGCCTTAAAGTTGCATCTTTCTAGTCCTAGTCTTTACTTTACGTCTAGTTCTCTTCTTGCAATTAGTTTTTATACCCTGTACCCTGTGGGGTTTACTTACTTTTGTGATCTTTAAAAAAAAAATTATAAAAAATCGGTAAATATAAGTCTTTAATTTTTATAATAAATAGCTATACCCGACACGCCTTGCTGTGCCGTTTACTAAATTCAGAGAAATACTAATATCGTTACAACAATATTCAATTTTTTTTTAGGATCATTGTGTATTTTAATTTGTTTTATCGAGAAAAGTCTAACAATTCAAGTTTTCAATTGAATGCTATTTATTGAAGTGCATTTGGATACACAATGTTTTTAGTTGTTCCATCTGGTGCATATACGTATAAGTCAGATGGTTTTCCAACACGTGAGCAGGCTACATATAATTGTCCATGGGAGAAGCATGGATTCTCTAAATTCAATCCACATACTTGTAGCGATTGTCCTTGCGCTTTGTTGATGGTCAATGCAAATTGCAAACGTTTAGATTCGAAAGGCATATCTGTTGATATCATTGGAATGCGTGGTAACAGGACATTTTATCCTTTGAATTTGCCATTCAAAATGGTTGCTTCGATGATATTGTTCATCGTTTTTTTTCTCTGCAAGTCTGGTTCCATTGCAAAGACGTGGTGGATCAATGTTTCTGAGGAGTATAATAGGAACACCAATTTTCAAGCTCAAAATTTTGTTCGTCTGTCAAATTTGAATTGAATGGAAACTGAGTGAACACTGTGTTTTTTTCGTTGCATTTGAAAACTATGCTCAGTACTCAGCGCCACCTATCGAAAGGAGTCCATACTTATGTTGTAAACCGTCTCGACTAAATACCGAACATAGCCTGTAAATATGAACACAATCACACTGCAATATAGTGGATTCTATAAGCCTCGTACAAACGTTTTTATAAATATAGATTTTGAATATATTTTATAAATTGAAAGTAAAATTTTGATTTAAATATCTTTTGTACCAAGGAGCGCATTATAATGCTTGGCGCCTTTGCATAATGTTACCTTTCCATTGATGCCGAAAATGTCCTTGAAGGATCAATATTAATATAATAATTATTGTTAAATAGATTAATATATTTTTAATCAAGAGGAATATTTGGTGCATTTATATCATTTACACATACTACAAGTACTTACATATGTACTTGCAAATGTTCTTTAATTACAATACATACATTGTAGTGTTCATTCAACTCCATTCTCAAATTAATTTCGACAAACGAAATACCTTGTAATCAAAACCATATTAGGGTTGCATTATTAAATAAGACGGGTTTCAAATAAGAATGCATTATTTATTTTTTTAATATTATTATTTAAATTAGTAAATGGCTAGCTAACAATGTCAAAAAGTGGGCTCAAACACAATACGAACGCAAATACAGAAGCCTACAAACAAGAGCTAGGAAATAAATAATTAAGCTAATTAGTCGGTTCCTTTCATGATTTGATTTCACTGAGAGCTTACACTTATTCTTTTAAGCTATTACAATCCTTTGCCAATTTTATAAAACTGCTTGACAGCACTCAATAGCTTATGATCAGCTGTAATGATATTCACTTGCTTATATACAATGCTCATCAAATGTGGAATCAAATATCCACAAATCTCAGTTCTTTTTAACATAAAACAAGATTTTAGATATCTTTACATTGCACAATGGGCCAGAAGACACATTTTCGGCATAAATTCTTAAAATCGAGTTGGAGACTTAAAATTTGGTATGTAATGAAAATGAGATAAATCTCCAACAGAACCGAACAAGCCCAATCCCAAGTGAATTCTTACTTGCTGTTTTATTTCATTTATTTATTTTATTTATGCAAATTTATATTTTAACTTACAATAAATACAAAAGATTCCATGAAAACTTTTTAAAAACAGGTCTTATTAAATTACTAGTTAAATTAAATTCTTAACTAGCATCAGAATGATGATCACTGTCATCATCTGATGATCACTGTCATCATCTGAGGAAGTGTCACTTTGAAATAAAAATGTTATTATATTATTTAGGAATATACCATACATAAGCATATTTACTCTCGTCTTAATGTTTGGGGTAATTGCGCACCGACACATATTAAAAACTGCAAGAATGCCAAAATAAACTTTTACAACTATTGATAAATGTACAGAATTACACAAATAATATATAACTTCACGAAAAGTTAATCAAAATATGCAACTTTAGTAGTAATTGCTGTAAATATTTAAAACTAAATTTAATTTATTTTAAGTTTTAAGGTTTTTATCCCATTTTTGCATGCATAATTGCATGCTATATATACATATTTTGAATTTTTTGTTTGCTTTGAACTAATCATTTGCTTATATACCAAAAAATTATTATATAACCACGACGGGACGGGGTTAATAAAATAAATTATATTAAATTAATTATGCACTGCGACCCTTGGGATCTATTGTGCTCCCTACTGACGCTAGAGCTCCTTGACTAATCCGATTTCGGAGATAAATTTAATTATCTGGAAAGGTTCTCGTCAAGTGACATTGCGCATCAAGATCCTGTGATTGCCGAAGAGGGATGCCCTTTTTCTGGGAAGGGCGTCACACTCCGTAAGTATGTGTTGGTAGGATTCCTCCATAAGTTCACAGAACCTACAGGTGTTAGAGTCTATGATGCCCATCATGCTCAAGTGTTTCCTGAGCTTGCAATGTATTCTAAGGGAGTTTTTGCCCAAGTGGGAGATTTCCTTGAACCTATTCAAATCATAGAAACCGAGGAGCTGTTTGGACTGTCGTAAACCAGGCGAGTGTCGTCTGGATCGCTCCTCTTCTCGTAGTGGCTGTTTGATGGCGCGTCTGCCAATACCGCAGAAGGGTTCGGGCCCTATTAGTGGTTTCGCAGCACCGTCCTGTAGCAGGACAGGACAGGACTCTGTACTTTCTTGAGATCATTCTGGACGGGACGGGGATAGATATTTACATAATTAAACAAACTTCATCGTCCAAGGGACTATGCGCACCAGCTGGTAAGTTTTCGGGTCTCTAGCTCTTATTGTCTCCGAAATCTAGGTGTTTATACCGATGAATGGACAGACGGCTCAGTCGCTATTCAAGGTTATGAGAAGCATTTTGGTAGAAAGGACTTGGAGTATGCCACGCCTCCTTCTGTCTGTTACACACATTGTGTGTGTAGTGTACCTGAAGTACCTAAAGTACCTAAATTTGCAGGGTGTAAAAATGATACTAGAGGATCCGAAGAATTCTTTGCTCTTTAGATAACATAGGTTATATTGTTAACACTGGTGCATGCTTCTGACGTTATAGGATTGTTAAATGACGTTGTAGTGTTAATGCTATCGAACGAAAAAGAAATAGTTTCGGAAAATAGCATATTTCTCCTTGCTTAAGTCGTCATATCCATTAAGTTGATCAAATAGCCAGTGTGAAATAGCGCATGCCTTTCGATATTTATCAATCCTTTTATAGCACGTTGGTTAACTTTTCTCTAATTTTTTAAAACACAAAACAATTCACCTTTTTAACATTCTGCATACGCAGACCTTCATATTACAAAATGAATATTTACTTATTGTTTAAGACTAAGAAGTAATAAAAAGTAAAAAAGCTCGCAAAGTAGGAAAACAATTTATCACAGCTGATCGAACACCTAAATTTGAATGACTTTCGGAATTTCAGGGTTGCATTAAAGTCAATAATATACATACATACATATATAAATGTTTTGTTCCTAGGGTATGTACAAAAGAAATGTAATATTATAAGAATTAAATTTTTGAATTTGTACCCAAAAAAAAGTTCTTGATGGGAAAATTTTTCTTAATTTCATAAAAACAGGTAGCAATGAATGATAAACTTCTTGATCCCCATCAAGACAAAAGCTAATTATTGTCAGTAAACCAAAGTCTTTCGTACCGAGCTGAACGCCGAGTGGTTAATGTTCAAGTTTATTATAAGATATCCCGAAATATTGAAAGATTAATTTTAATATAAGCGCCTCTTAAAATAAAATTTTCAGCGTTTTGGATAGAGTGACATCTGCATACATTAATAGTTTAAGTGAGTTAAATTTCAAAAATTTTTATCAATCCTCCAAGGAAGCAACCTGTGTCCGTACATTTTTTATATGCACGTATATACATACGTGTTTACTTGAATAATTATAAATATAAAAACATATGAAATATATAACCATTTATATGACCCAAAATTAATCATTTTTGTTTTAAAAATATCACAAGTAATTGCAGATTACAGAAATTCTGATCAAATATAGCCTGGTACGTTCTTATATCCAAACAAAACAAAAAACAAAGGGGCGTGCCCTACATAGCCAGTTAAGATAGTGATTGAGCTAATGAAAATTGTTATGGTGGTTTTTGGATTTTTATTTTTGTATCAAGTTGCTTTTAGGCAATTCATAGGGAGGTTTTTAAAGTAATGCTCGCCGAAGAAGTTCAAAGGAAACGAAACTTCAGAATGGAAACACGGAAGACACATACGAATCGTACGGACCACGATACTTTGTGATTGGTGCGTTCCCACACATTTCCATTAGAGGGGCACTTCTTCAGAGCCCATAAAATCGGTGAAACAAAAAGACAACGTCAATTGCAACCACCAACCAGAGCGTGTTTCCAATGCACAGTAGTGCTATCACACTCTGGTACGTATAACACCAAATAAAGAGGCTCAGATCATGTTGCAACAACATTCATTCGTATTAGCTTTCGTAACATCCGTGAGCCACTGTGGACCTGCAAGCAGTTCGTGCTTAAACGTACAGAGGTGCACATCGAGAGCGACGTTCCGTGTTTGGTTCGCTTGAATCTGTGAATTGTTTTTGTGTCGGCCGGCTACTTATTTTTGTTGTTTCTATTGTTGTGGTAAACTCGACGTGTTGTCAGTCGCTGTTCTTGATGATGGTTAAAAAATCTGTCAATAATTTGTCGGTTGCTCTATCAATTTAAGCCATATCGCGTTTAAACAACAATACCTATTATAACTGAAGTGTGACTGGAAGAAGCTGATTCTTAAAAAGTTCCCAGTAATTGTGAATTTGTGTAAAAAATTGTTTTAGATGGAAAAACAAATTGCAACTTGTCGCTGAGTATTGTGCAAATCCGAAGTCTACAAATTGTTTTAAATTTCGTATGTGCAATTATATTTAGATATTGATATTGTAAAAGCGAATTGAATTGAATAACTAAAACATATTGAGATTACTTAAAAAAAACGCGGTAGTATTGTAGTGAATTAAAATTGAAAGTCTAAAGAATGGCTGCCTATGCACAGTATGGATACAGCGGGTTTCCGTCGGCATCGCAGGTATGTTCTCTTTGGTAACATTCAAATATTTGTTTGAAAATGTCGTGTTAATTGATAAAAGATAGAGTGTGTCATTTAGTCTACTCGTACAGTATAGATTCCTTTTGTTGGTTGCTATTCTTTAATTAAATTATTTCATGATACTTTATGGCGACAATGCTAAGTATAAATTTTGTTGAATTACGATTGAAGAGGCGGCTTTTGCAGGTGATCAATTAAAATTATTTTTACTCATTTCGATTTAAAATACCAGGAACACAATTTAAATCACAAGTTATTTTATAAAAACAAAAACAAAATCGGTAGTGAGCTTACAAGCGTGCCGGTTACGCTACATACCCTACTCAATACATCCGGCATTTATTCTTAGATCTCCAAAAAGAATTTATATTACCTGTTTTTGTATATATGCCTGTAAGTAAATAGTTTCTGCTGGTAAGTGTAGACAAAAGGGGTGGAAATATTTAATGTTTGCATGGCCTAAATATTGCCTAAATATCAAACGTTTTCTATAGAGTTTATCTGAGTGAAGGGAAACAAGATCGAAACAGTTCTTGTCTCTATATCACACAACTGTTTTCGCATGTTTAAAATTTTAAATCTAAAGTCAATTTTTACAGATTTATTTAGCTATGAGGGATATACTGGAAGCAACGGTGCACAATTTAATCACGAAAAATTGCTTAGATTCTGGGATATTACAGATTTCCTTGCATTAAGGCCTATACGCAGTATAGGAAACTATATTGCCATATATATATTTTGGTCAAAATAATTGAGATTTGAGCAGTCATAGCTACATCGCACTATAATCGTTTGCCATATGTGTCCAAAAAATAGTTTAGTCCAAAATCATTTTCTGTAATTAAAGACATTTTTAGTAAAGATGCTGATGATATGCGATAGATATAAAAACAATTGCAAAAAGACAACTGTAACGAGATCATTATTTTAATTATAATAATCAAAGCTGTTATCCGATTAATAATTTTCACTGAAGATGCACTAAAGAGTCAATGTTATTTAAAGTGGGTAAGAAATACTGGCATGCAGGCCTGCCGACTTTCTAAGGGCCCGTCGTTATGAAAACAGCATTAAAAACTTTGAATTCTTTCTCACAAAGGAGTGCTCTTAGGTCCCGACGATAGTCACCACCGGGCATGTAGTTTTCTCTCGACGGCTCTGCGGAAATGGCCTAATAAACTTGGTTATCAATGGCAGACTGCGACGTCTAGTTCGTTCATTGCATAGAATTGTAGTGTAATACCCTTAGTACAGCGGTATAAAAATTAAAATGAATTATTATAAGGGTCAATAAATGAGTAAAGAACATACCGACGGCACGCTGAAGCTTAACGGACTAAGATTTACAAAAAAATATACTACATGTAAACAAACACATTGTTAGGCAGTCAATAAAATGCTCCAACTTGGTAAGAAATGGTATACATTTTTATTTCCCATCTTCTTTCATGATAGAGTGATGACTGCCTTTTTACATATGTCTGTGTAGTTTAATTTTTTATTTTATGAAACTTAGCTCAGTGTCTTTAATCCTTTGAGGATTTTCATATGTTACTCGAAAAAGAGATAACCTACCTTTTAAGCTTACATACGCTGTATGTAATAAATAAAAACATTTCAAAATAAATTCAAATGTTTTAATAATAATATATGTATATTTGCCTAGCACTGACAACGCTAGCAAAAAGACGCTATTTGCCCCAGAAAATCTCTATAAATTCAAGACACCGCCGTTCGGATTCGGCTACAGACTGTAGGTCCCTGTTCTCTCCGAACAGTTATTAATATAGTTCCCCATGCTCCAACCAGGGGCGACTGACAAAATAGTCAGTCTGTGAAATTATTATTACATATTATTAAAATTAAATATGATCTACATTTTCAAGGTTGCAACATTGCATATTTGAAACATAATTCATGTGGCGCTTTCAATCGCGCCATTTCTGAGTTATCTACAGTAGCTACCGTAGCGGGTGCATCGAATTCGCTTTTTCAACCTGCGAAACTACGCAAGAGAATAAAATAACCAAGATTGGGGCATACAGAGGATGTGCATACACCACGCAGATACAAGCAGAGATTAGATTGCATTCGGGCAAGCAATTCTGTAAATGCAATTCAAAGAAATTGGATACGTACTGGTAGTGCGCCATTGATCTTATCTGTACAGTGACGTAGATATGACTTGACCGCTGTTTTTACTAGCGCGCATCGAGCGGCAACTGCTCACTTGGGCCACTTTAAACTTCACATGCCACAGCGTCGCGGTCGTGCTGTTGGCGCTTCCTTCAACAGGAAGGAGTTGCAGCTTCCTCTGTACTCCCATGGGATACCTACAAAAAAAAAACTTTTTACTGTGGCTCATGAATTATGCATTGGCACACGGAACACAGAAATCTGCCCAATATGGGCTCGACTATCAGATCAGTTGTCATAATTCTTATAAATACGTGAGAGTCTGTTTGGTTTGCTCGAAATGGTATTGTAGCCGAACGGAATATTGGAAAGGCTGAAGTGGCTGAATATTGTTTTAGATGGATGCTGAAGGTGCCCATCTTAAAGTTTTTAGCTCTTCCCAGTCTATACATATTTTTCACTAATTAAAAAAATGAGCAGTAAAAATGATGCAATCCATATCAATCATTTTTTAAAATTCATTAAATGGCATTTATTATGACTTTTATACACCATACCAATTGGGTTAAGGGTATTCTAGCTTTGTCAAATGTACATACCTATGTAACAGGCAAAATAACGCATTGCAGACAATTAGATCCTCATACAAAAATAACCTAAATTTTGGAGATCATACGAGGTAGGATGATTCATTTCGACTTGTTGCAACGTCGGAGAGCTTCGCGGTTTTAAGCTATGCTGTTTATTAATTTTAATTGAAATGTGACAGAACTATGCGTCTTTTTACACATCAATGAATCAAAATCGGACAAATACAAGCAACAGCAACTTTAGTTAAAATTTGACTTTTACATATGCATTAAGTAGTTTGTAGTAGCTGTTCAGGGTATTCCACAGTCGAACATAACCTTGACTGCTTCGAATTTTTTGTCAATGAACCTTTAACATAAATATCTTTTGTACAATATACAAGAAAGTTTGTAGATTTCTACAAATAACAACTGTAGTTGTTTACTATAAATACGATAGTCACTATTTATATTTTACGTCTTGGCAACACTATTGGTGGGCAGATGTTTTCATTGTTAGGTGCAATATATTGCAATATATAATGACTCTCGTAATAAAAGCATTCTGCCAATTTAAATCAGACCTAACAAAAAAAGCGAAACCCAACTAAATAAATGAAATAAACGAGCTGGTAGGCTGGCCCAGGGGTCCAGGTGATTGCATACTAGAGGTCTGCATGGCCACATTCGTTTCTATGGATACAAGTAGTACTGAACAGTACTTTTTGGTACTTACAATTACAGTACACCCAATTCTTTCTTTACACGGTCTAGACAAATTTTTTTTTACACACTTTCATTCGATTTAGAAAAATTTTTTTTATCCCCCTATCCTTTAAGAAATTTAGTTAGGGAATCCCCTTTTCTAATTTATTTTAATAGCAGCTCATGTTCATGTCTTTTCGTATAAAAACAGAATTTGGTGTACTCAAATTTTCAGTATCCTATTTTTATAGAACCCAAAGAAAAAAAGTATACCATTGTTGTGTACGCACCATCAGTGAATATATTTGAATGCAAATATGTAATACAGTCGAGGCGGTGCCCGACAGTGTAATACCCTGCAACCTGCAAGATCTTTCGAATTGGAAAATTTTTTTTTTTGGGCAAATGAATTGGAATATTTTTTTTTGGTGCAAAACGACATTTATACCTATAATTTTCGTATCTTTGTACCGATTTTGATGAGAATCGAAAAGAAGAAGAAAAGAAGTTATTTAAGGTTATGGGGCCAGTTCCAAGTTGATATGTTGAGGGGTGTGGGAGAAAAAACGGTAAATTGATTGCAGGGCGTGTGGGGCCGCACCGATAAAATTTGAGTGTCAATTTTTATACATTAGAGCCACATGAATCAGCTTACCAAAATTGGTGATTCTAGGTCACTTGTTACCATAATTACGTAGAGTCAAATATTGATACATTTTATTGGCAAGGGGGGTAAAATTATAACATTTTTGACTATGACTTTTATTATATTTGTCCGATTTTATTCATTTTAGTTCATGCACACGGACATGGCTCAATCGCTACCCGAGGTTATGATAAGCATTATGGTATAAAGGACTTGGGTCCTGCCACGCCTCCTTCTGTGTGTTACATACATTGCACAAAGCTAGTATAGCCTTTGTATTTATAGGTACAGGGTATCAAAATGGAAAGCAAAGAAAACAAAGCCGGGGCAAAGAACATTTTGGAAACTGTGTGTATTTGTTGTAGTAAATAAGCTTAGACAGTTGAATTAAATCATATATTTATTTGTTGGTTGTGATGGTACAAGATATCTCAAAGTCGTCCGCATTTTTGACCATAACTTTTGCTCGATAAGTCCTATTTAGTTAATTTTTTACACACAGCTGCAATACGATGCATTTCTGTACCAAGTTTTAAGTCAAAATAATAAACAGCACAGTTGGGGATTGGGGCATAATAATGACCTAATTTAACCAACTTCACCTTCTGCCCTTGTATTTTCTGAAATCGATGTGGTCATACGGATAGACGGGCTTAGCTGAATCGCTAATTTTATTTTGGTATAAAGGACTAATGGTCTACCACGACTCCTTCTGCCTGTTAAATACATTGCATAAACCTAATATTCCCTTGACCCTGTGGATATAAATAGCAATGTAATATAACATACTGATATAATATGAAATCGAGGTCAAGCTGGTATGACTTAGACTTATTGTAAATTCAGCTTTGATTTTAGTCCATTGGGTTTTTGTTTGCAACAGAAGCTGCGGCTTACCCACATTTTTGTACCCAACTTTTTTGACCTATAAGCTAGGCGGCTGTCTGCAACTCCATCGACGCTACCAGGTTCAGGTAAATCGTCTTCTACCAATTTGTTGTTGTACATAAGCAAATTATTTAACTTAATTATAGGTTGATCGATATTTTCACGAAAGGAAGCAGAAAAGCAATCTGAAAGTAAAGCATCATAAAAGATCACACTGATTGTCCTAAGGCAATTTTCAGAAGCTTTAGACTTTAGACTGCCTTTTCTTCTGCCACTCCTTCTTCAGTATTCCTTCATGCCTTTCTGTCCATCTCGGGTTTGGCTGACTTTGCATAATAATTGCCAGCGGCAAACGACGGTCGCATGCCATTGGCGAGCAGGCCAAAATGGACAAAATCAACCAGTATATGTACGTGGATGATGGGCTTAAATGCACACTCTTATTAATGACAGCCAGGTTGTAGTCTTTTCTTATAAAAAAATTGTCGATGGAGGGATGGCGCGCTTGGACTTGTAATCGGTTATCGTCTTAAAAGTCAATTTATGTGGATATACTTGTATATGTATGTATTAGAGCTTCTGTTATCCTCCTTTGGCAGTATAGTAAGTTTGTTAACACGATTCGCTTACACATGTGACACCGAAGTTTCAAGCCCTTATAGTTTCCAAGGCCTTTTAATTTTTACATGAAAATAGAAAAATATAGATGCTTTTCGCTATCATACAGCAGATGCAATTTAAGAAAGTTTCAGAAGTCAATACATTAATATTTTTTATTTTTCATTCTTTTTATTACTCAGTCGGGTGGAACAGAAGCTACACAAGGAGCACTCGCCGAAGGTGGTTCATTAAACGGTAATACATCGTCGCTTAGCTCGGCAGAGGGTGCAGATTGCACTACCCAACAAACAGGAACTGGAGATGTACCGTCGGGTGCGTTAAGTCCTGAAATGGTGCCGCAATCCTCAAACTCCGTTGTTGGGACACCCGCTATTGAAACAGTGTCTGGAAACCGTGCTGGGGATAGCTACCAGGACGGCAACTCGATCGATATGACTTCTATGAAGACAAACCCATGTTGTGAACACGGCCGTCTTATACTTAGTAATCCCGTCTCTGGCCAAGCTGTGTGCTCCTGTCAATACGACTCAGCGCGTTTGGCGCTCTCTGGTTATTCTCGCCTTCCGTCCTCTAGTGTTGGCGTATATGGAACGTCTTATCCTTCAACGGATCAAAGCACATACCAAAGCATTGGTATTGAAAGTTCTGCGTTTTACTCACCGTTGGTAAGTGTAAGACAAACCTTAATTTTTGTCCATCAAACGAAACTATTAATTATATATGGTAATTATAATATATACATTTATAACATATCCAAAGAGACCATGGAAGGAAAGCTGAGATGAGGCATTAGTGGCATGTCCGTCTGTGTCTTCGTCCGAATATGTTACTAGATATTAGAGACAAAAAGAAACACCTAAATATATACAAGATGCATCATACGCAACTTAAGATAAATTTATGGCTAAACCTTTCTGTTTAAAGGTCTAGTTCAAATAAAATACTTACATATGTACTACAATGTACTCTGTAATAACCAACACGCTATTAACCTGTTAACTTTGTTCATAAGCACAATATTGCACCTGTCAGAAGACAATAACTATATTGAGGTGATCAAATTTGGAAACATTAGTAGAAAGCTTTCAATTCACTACTACTTCTGAAATTTTACACATTGTTATTGTGTGTTTAGAAAATCTGATTGATTAAAAAAAGTACATTCGAAGTAAATGCAAAATACTTGCTTTTTATTTATTGGGTTTGCATGAAAAAATTGGAATTGTATATAACTTTACATGGTTTATTAAGTTTCTACAAAAAGATTGCTTGCTTGCCTATCATTATGGGAGGATATCTACCATATTATCGCAATTCAATTTAAATATTCAGCACTCCTTCCCCTCGTAGGACAATTACAGGGCATACACCTAAGCTATCAAAGACCTTGTAAAAGCCACATAACAGATTCTATACAATGTTCCTAAAAATATTATGATGTCAAAATTCTAAAATTAAATTAGTATCGGATGAAAACTTTACAAGATATGGTCAAATGTCAATCATCCATTTCAGACCCCGTCTACTATCGGCCACAAAAATTCACTTGTTCTAGGTAGGTTATCTATATCTGTCCTGGCATAACTAGTTCGTTGCCTATATATTTAAGATTGTTGGACCTGGTTTAATCTGATCAACGTTTGCACTAGGAGTGCTACTTTTTGGTATTAAATAAAACACTATTTATACCCTGTACCTATAGGTACATAGGGTATACTAGATTTGTGCAATGTATGTAACGGACAGAAGGAGGCGTGGCAGACCGCAAGTCCTTTATACCAAAATGCTTATCATAACCTCGGGTAGCGATTGAGCCATGTCCTTCTGTCCGTCCGTCCGTATGAACGCCTAGATCTCGGAGACTATAAGAGCTAGAGACACGAAACTTTACCAGCTGCTGGTGCGCATATTTCCTTAGAAGATGAAGTTTGTTGAATCATGTCATTATCTTCCCCCGTTCCCCCGCAGTAGAGTTTCGCTAAATTTCAGACTCAGTGCCACTGTAAGGCACCACTCTAACTAATTACCATTTTTTTATTTGAGTCTTTAATTTGTTGGCAAATCATTCGACTTAATCATTGAAAGCTTATTTATTCTAGGCTTTCTGTTCGTCTAGATAAGCCTTTTTGCTGTCAGTTTCCTTTCTTTGCGAAACTCGATACTTTGCTTAACGAAAGGCAAAATCATTGGTGGTAACAAAACTTATTGTTCCATGGCTTCAACATAGTCGCAGCTGGAAATTTGCTTCATTGCTTGCCTAGTCAACCTTTAATAGAATTTATCATGCCGACTACGTGTACAATGAATGTATGCTTAAACATTTTCCTAGTGACAGACTTATAATAAATATTTTTTGCAGCATACTGTGCTATTATTGATATCGAATGAATGATATAGTGAAAAATGTATTAATATTAAACCCCTTTCCCTACGAACTGCATCAATATTGTTCCTTGTTTCAACAAGAAACAGGCTAGAACCTTCAATTTTGGTATCTACCGTCGGTTAAATAAACATTTATAAATACAAAATTTGTTGCAAACAATCACTTTTTATTATTATAATCTGTACCCTAATGTAAAAATATTAATTAAGTATGTCTATTACGTGTGTACAATAGGGTGGCCGCCGCTGATATGGAGGATTTTTAAACCGTCGCACAGTGGCACGGAAGCCAAAAAAACGTTGCAAAAATCATATTTTCTAAACCAATTAAGATATTTTTATGAATTAAATTGTAGTTGAAAGAAAAATCTTTAAGCTTTAAAATAAGTACACATACATTGTGATACGACATCTAAGAGCTGCGCAATATGTTGTGGAAGTTGGATTTTGATGCCTGTGCAACATTTCCCATTGAAAAATACGTAATTATTTTTTCCATATTTTCTAAACCAATTAAGATATTTTAATGAAATAGATTGTATTTGAAAGAAAAACGTTTAGGCTTCAAAAAAGGTGCTCATGTATGGCGATACGATATCTGAGAGCTGCGCAATATGTTGTGGAAGTTGGATTTTGTTGAATGTGCAATATTTGTATATAGGTATTTGTAAAATATGCACATATTTTTTTCATTTATAAAGAAATTTTGATGATATAGTTTTGTTCATAATTTTATATTTCAGTCAATAAATTTAATGTAACAATGCTTTTTTATTATAATATATTATAAATAAATAAATAAAATAAATAAATAAATAAATAATTTGTCTTATCAGTAGTTTTTTGTAAAATAATCATCCACATTTACATTTGAAGGAATATCTAAAAGACTTAACATTTCATTTGAATAACTACTTGTTAATTCTGTATTGGATTTCACATGTCTAAGGGATGCAACTAGTGGATCTGAAGAGGCTGCCAACATATTAAAAAGATCCTCGTTTTCCCTTGATCGTGATATTTTACATGTATTCATAGCTCTGAATTTTTTATAATCCTTGTTTCTCGATTCCTGGGCTTCTTCTGACATCTCCCCAATGGGTAGGCAATGATATTCAATTATAGTTTGGCCATGTGCCAAAATTTTGTGAAGCGTGGGAGTCAATTTTTTTCCTGGATATTTTTCCATTAACAGCTCTGCAGTCTTAGTGGCATATTCACCAAATTGGCTGCCGTTAATTTTTTCCTTGCAGTTCAAAATATTCAAAATAACACCCAATCTTTTGATAATTTCATCATCCACTCCAGTTATTTCTGATGTAACTATGTTTTCTGCAAAGAATTTTCGGGATGAGTTTCCATCGTTTGTGTTACCATATCCATATTTGGGGAAGTCGACTCTCAGTCCAAGTCGAGTGAAGAAATCGTCTTGAATTTTTTTTTTCCTGGTATTTTGTTTTTCTCTTTCTGGTGTGTTGTCTTCAAAACATTCGTTTATTTGCGGAAGAGTATACGCAAGCTTCAAAATAAACTCCATGCATCTAATTCTGGCATGCAATGGTGAAATCCCAAATTCCAGATTTCCCTCTTCAATTAAGGAATTATCCAAATTTTGAAAATCCTTTTGTGTTTTCTTGCAAAAAGCGCATGCCAAGGTCGATTTTGTGTTAGGAAAAATTCATATTTCACAGAAATGGTTGTTCCTTCCTTAATTTGTAATAATGCAGGCCTTATGTCTTCAATCTGCTTCTTTATATCGGTTACTGTAGACCTGATTATCTCCGAAGATTCTTTGGCGTATTTGAACAATATCGGGCGACAATAGTGAACCGATGAAGGGCGCGGATTTTTCCAATGTTCCAATGTTTCACTTTTTAGTCGCAGGGGGACAACAGAAGCCATGAACATGTACGCATCTGTAACTTCTTCATCATCTGTGGCTATTATTTGCTTGTAAGCACTTTGGCCAGAAGATCCATCGCAGCCCCATTTGCTGATTAAGATGAGACTTTGTGGAAGAGTTTCCATCTCATTTTCAGGTAAACTTTCAATGAGACGTTTTGCTGTATGATCCATCAGGTCTTGAAGTTTAACCTCTGCTGAAACTTCCGTCAATATCGTGGGCTGCGGTACTGCGCTCTGCTTAGCCAATCCCAATTTATTGTATCCAGGAAGAATATTAACATTATGCCGGATTAAAGAATCCCGCAATATTATATATTTTCCCTTAGACAGATTTAAATCCATAAACAACGCCAGAGCCTCTTCAGCGCTATACTCCTTTGGTAGTGAATTTGGTGGTGTGGGGATGCTTTCCTTTATCCTATTGAGTCGCAAGGGGCTTGCATCGGCAACCGCTTTTGTAATATGCGACCTTATTTTTTCATCGTCCTTCCTGTACTTTATTGATAGAGCCTCCGATAGATGATCCGTGGCTATATCGACTGTGGCATCGGCAAGTTTTCTCTTTCGAGTAAAGTTTGAACACTCGTCCAAACATTTTGTAGGTCTTCCTTTGTTTCGGTGCGAAGACGTCTGGGGTTCTTCCGAGAAATTTTCAATAAGAGTCAGTCCTTTTAGCCAGTTTTCGTGTGTCTTAATAAAATTTCCTTGGCAGCGATGAGAGTCTTGCCACTTTTTTTTTATTCGGGAGTGAATTAGATTAAGTTTGCCTTTTAAGGTATCAAACTTCTCCATATTTGCTTCCTCAACGTTAAGTTCTTTTCTGATGGCCGAAATGAATTCATTCGCGCTTTTGGAGTTTCTGAACAATTCAAATAATTTTACGTTTACCAAAGACATCGTTTCACTTATAAAATCAATGCTTGCGAATTATATTTAAAAATACGTTTCACTGCAATGTGTGTTCTTATAAAGTTAAAACAAAACTATGATGTTTCTGAAGTATTCAGGCAATATATACAAATTTTAAGCCTATAGCCAGAAAACGTGTAACAGGTACAAATTAAATTACATTAAATGTTTTAAAACTACCTGGAAACACAAAAAAAAATTGGGATGATTAATCCTTTTTTTTTATGTCACAGGTAGGCTTTATTTTATTGTAAAGTGAAAATATAAGCAATCAGTGCTAAATTCAGTGGCTGCATCTACTGCGTGTTCTTCTTCTTATACCTGCGTCAGAATATTTTGGAGTTGGGTTTCTGGACTTTTACTGGCCTTACAGCCAAATATGCAAATGTATGCAGTCAATTTTTATAGAGCAGGTAAATAAGTTAATAACAAAAGCATTTATGTTAAAACAATAATTGTATCGAAATGTATTTTTTTTTTCTATTCTTCCAAAGTTGAAAAAGTGGTCCAAATATAGTGGTTCAGGTAAACGGAAGTATTGAAAAAACCAGAAAAGATACGATGTCATTTTTTTCTCTTTTATGTTAACATTTTATGTACCTTTTTATAGAAACCAAGAAAATAGGGGTTGGTTGCGTAGTTTCTTTACAAAACCATCTTAAACCCGAAATTTTATTCCAAAAATTTCGATTTTTTTGAAAGTTGAAAATATACTCCACTTTGAGCGGCTGTAGCAACTAAACTTTTCATCCGAATTGAATAAAATTTTTATTTTCTTGATCCCTGGGAAATTCTAAATCAGATCGTGAGATGTTGCAAAAATGGCCACCCTAGTGTACAAGCATGGTGACCAGAGAAGTTTATATACCCATGTCGGTCTGTCCGACTTTATAAACGGCTAGATCTTAGAGATGGTAGGAGCTAGAGAACCAAACTCTCAGATATATTATATTATATAACTCCCATTTGTTTGAGAGCACCATGAAAAAAGCAAAAGTTTTGGATGGATAATTCGTTTATTTATGAAGTTATCGTAATATTTGTTTCGATATTTATTTGTTGTAGTGATACAGATTAGATTTAGCCTAAATTATGTTGTTTTCTATTGACTTCGCAGGTATAGAAATATTTCTTTTAAGGGTACGGTACGGTCTTCTTTATTCAATGCAGATCATCCAGATGATGATTTCTTGTCTCTGAAACTAATATACATCGCATAGAATCGTGACTCACGTGTATACGATGTGTTTAACTAATTTTCCAGTATTAGAGTCCGTGTAAAGATATCTTTCCAGCGTACACAAACACATTTCTGATAATCGTATTTGTCACTTCTCAGTAAGCGTAGTTGATTTTGAAAAAAAAAATAATAATAATCAACGGAACACGATTTTTGGTAATTAAAAATGTTAATATCTCGTCATATATCAAAGAGTTGAGAGTTTAGTAAATCCTCTCCGCCTTTTTGTTTAACTTGTCCGTCCAACTGCCGACAACTGTGGCCAGTAGTTGTCGCTCGTAAATTTGATTGTTATTTCTTGGGGATATAAATTTACCAATGCTAAACAAAAATAATGATCACCGTTGTGTGTGCTTTTTTATTTATTTATTTAATACCTGTATTCGTGTGGGAATGGAATATATTTTGCCAACTTGGAAATACAAAAATTTGAAAAAATATAATTTATTTTGTATCATCTGTACTGAAAGAGTAAACTCATGTGTGTCTCTTCCAGAACAACTCGTACACATTGAAGGATACAGCGGCTGCTCCTGAAATGAGCTCATGGAACTCACCTGGGCTACAGCCCTCGACTGGTTATTATTCTTACGATCCGATGTCGGCTTATGGGTAAGCAAACCAAGATTTTAATTAATACAGCAAGTCATTGAAGTTTCTTGAAAGACTCACATTACGGTTACAAAGCTATTTGGGTTTAATCTAGAAATTTTTGCAGAAAAAAAAACGGACCTTAGGAATGGATTTACGTCCCTGGGAGTATAGTTTAAAGCGCTAGCTAGATTTTTACGGAATATATATTATTTTCACCCGTGTCACTAAGAGTTTTATTTTGTATTTTTTTAGTTACCACACTCTAACTAAAAAAATAAAGCCAATTGCAAACAATTTAATTGATATAAAAAAAAACATTATACGCATTTTTATGTACATACTATAATAGAAAAAAACGTATATTGTTTATGAATAAAGCCTAGGCGCTACAAATACTAAGAGAGAATTTAATTTTTGTATTATTACGCTGCTAAATAATTGCAGTTAATTGCACGCTAGTGAACATACGAGTACACAGAGATTCAAATGTATACACAAGGTAATTGACTTGGATCCGGACGCCCAGACATGCAACAAACGCCCAGCAGGATGGGGTTAGCGTGCTACAAGCCCATAAAATCAAGTGCTCAACTAAAAACGTTCGAAAGAGAGAGGGACATTTCATTTTTAAGAGTCAAGTTGGGGTTGTATAACAATTGATTTCAATGAGGGAGCGAATAAACGCCATGTTGTCCGCCATAATGCAAACTTGGTGGATAAAAATTAAGGCAGTCATCTGTTTTTATTCCCCATTTTTGTGTAGGGGGTCTACACTTTAAATGATTTCCAAGGATGCCAAAATAGTGCGTGTTTGATATTATTTGCCAAAATGGATACATTGCTGTAAATTGATACAAGAAGAGTAACAGCAACAATATAAAAAAAAACTTCATATTTGTTGTTGGATTTAGAGGAAATTTTTTATACCCTGTACTTTAAGGTACAAAAGTCATCATAACACTTACTACCGTGGACGTATGGAACTCAAGTTTGGGGAACGGCAGCAAAATCAAAACTGAAGAGAATTCAAACACTCCAAAATAAAGCTCTACGCCAAATAGCAGATGCTCCTTGGTATATTAGGAATAGGAATCTTCATAAAGACCTTTACATAGATTTCACAGGGGAAACCATAAACAATCTGAGCGGGAGATATGAGAGTAGATTGGAAATTTTTTGTAAATCATGTAAATAATTTTTGTTTGCTTAATTGTAATTAATTTTGTAAAATAATCTGTTTTAGATGTAATATCATTTATAACACCAGACTAGAGTGTGTAGCGATTAACTTTGAAATTTACCTATTGGATTATAGCCTTAGTTTTAAGTAGGTTGATAGCCAATAAATTAATCTACCAAAAAAAAAAAACCTTGAAGGTACAAAGGAAATGTATGTAGACTGTCCGTATGAACCTTATTTTATTATGGAAGGCAAGTTTATTTTAATTTTTTGGATATCGGAGATATGTTACATAGATCCCATAGGAGTGTTTTAGAGCACCACAAAAACAACCAAAAGTTTTTGATAGATAATTCGGTTGTTAATAAGGATATCATAGCCAAATTTGGCAATCAAAAGTTTTTTTTAAGCAATATACCGAGTTTGATTGCAATTAGTAAAGGGTATCTCAAAGTCGGCCGCGCCCGACTTCAATTATATTAAGTATTAAGTTTGCGCAAGCCGAAAATGTATGTAACGTATAGAAGGAGTCGTCGGAGTCCCCCAAAGTATGATCAGGGTGACTACAGAGGTCGATATACAGATGTCCGTCTTTCCGTCTGGCAAGTTATTTTATTTTTTTTGATATCAGGGTTACATTATATAGCTCCCATAGGGGTGATTCAGACGAACTCGAAAATCCCCAAATTTGATAAAAATCGGTTGGCTATATCATATGGGAGCAATATAGGACCGATCGGTCCAAAAACCGTGTTTGGTGCAAACTTCGTTCTGTTTCGTTTGTTTATGAAGATATCGTAACCAAATTTTTCACTTGGAAGCTTTTTAGAGTTCGCCAGCACTGTACCAAATTTTATCAAAATTGGTTGACGATATCATATAGCTCCCGTAGGACCGATCGATCAAAAAAAAAGTTTTTAGGACATAGCTCGGTTGTTGTAACCCTCCATCGGACACCTGGGTCTGGCCAGACCTATTTCGTTTTTGACCGTTAATTCAAAGTATTTCTAAATTAGATATCGACTTGCGCTTCCAGGTAGCTTCCTAAAATTTTATAGGCTATCGATCCATGTATAGTAGCAATATCAAAAAGTCCTTAAAACGGACGAAAAAAAGGATTTAAAAAAGTTTACCCTCTGACGGACACATGATGCCTGGCTGGACCCCTATGTATTTAAATACATTTTTATGGGAATTTGATTTCTGTGGGTTCGAATCACTCCATATTTGATAATTTTGTTTATAATCAGTGCCGTTTAGATCAAAATGTGCCTCGTCAGACATAATAATGCGGCTTAAGATGTTTTCGACGTCTTCAACCATTTGATGGTACTTCTGGAAAAATTCCAAGTGAATCGGCAAGTCTGCTGCGTTCAGGATGGTTTTTATTTGAATTTTATAACGAAACTCTGGGATTGGCTTGCATGGCAGCAGCTACAGCAGCGATAGTTTCATTCGTCCGAACTGAAGGGTTTCGATGATAAGGCCTTCTTGGGATTGTCCCATGTGTGGCAAAATTGTTAACGAGCATCGTTTAAGTCCATCTGCTCCGAGGAGTGCCGCCAAACGTGCGCCTATTTTCTCTTTGTACCAATTTTACGGACTCCAATGCGTGATAGCGGCGATTTATGTCTCAGCGTCCCAATTATCCATTTTCATTAAATTTAAAGATCAATCTTTAAAATAAAACAAAAACACTTCTTTTTAATGGTGTTTTTTTTAAAGCAATTCATCTAGTCATCATCCAAGAACGTCATTTAAACGTCTGTAAAACTAGCAATTGTCAGATATAATTTTTAACACACAAATCTTTAAACAAAGTAACCATCCTACTTGATTTTAAAATACATTTTTCTTTATATACAATATTAAATCAACATATTTTAATGAATATATTTTTCTCCCTAAGGATTAAATTAACTTATATTATTTGTACTGAAAAAAGATAAGCAGAAGGAACATCGTTCCGCACACAAGTTTTTTTTTTATCAAATCGACTTACAACTTGGCACATGTTCTTTATTTCGGGACTAAAGAAAAAACCTTTCACCATTTTGAGTTACTTAGCCACTGAGAGTAGAAATTGCAGGGACAAATCTTGTATTTGTATATGGGCTATGTCATTTTGCCATTTTATCGACTTAAATCTCTTTTTGTGTATACTATATAATATGAGAGGATTAATGAAAAGTTATATTCGCCGTTTTGAGGTAGATGTCACCAAAAGGGGATCCTGGAGGCTATGGTTATTATTCATCTAAACAACCTGAAACTATGGAATTTGTGCTTTTTTAGATAATTAAAGAAAACACTCTTAAATATTTCGGATAAATTGATCACTGTACTCTAGTTTTAGGAAGGATACGGAAATACTTTATTTTACAAACCATTCAATACAATTTTTGTTAAGGTACGTTTTGGACGAATCTTCGGAACAGTAAAATTCTATAAAGTTCAACTGTTCCATCTGTAGCACGAAAAAAAATAAAAAAATTATAGTGTAGTGAAGATGGAAAAGAAAACATTCAAAGCACCATAGTAGACTAAGCAACGCCATGGCATACGTACCCATTAAGCAATTGCAGCAGTGGGTGGAAGTTACTCCAAACCACATCAACCATAAAAATATATATCAACGCATACACTGCTACCGTGCTCCGAGTAACGTCCACATTCCTAAAGCCTGTCGTATTTATTACTGTTAGTAACTGTTTGTTTACGTCTGCTGTTCTACAAGTATGTTTAATATACATATTTTGACGCGGTGTCGTACCTAATTCTAAATGGTGGATGATTGGTTGGAGATGTGTGTATTTGCAGTATACCATCTTTATACATTTTAATACACTCGTTTTTTTTTATTCTGTTGTATTGTAATATGCATGACCTGAAAACTTTTTAATATTTCCTCTTACAGGTATGGTGCCAGCTACGACCTAGCTGCTCGTCGTAAGAACGCCACACGGGAATCCACTGCTACATTAAAGGCGTGGCTAAATGAGCATAAAAAAAACCCGTACCCTACAAAGGGTGAAAAAATAATGCTTGCCATAATTACCAAAATGACCTTGACGCAAGTCTCAACCTGGTTTGCCAACGCGCGACGTCGATTAAAAAAGGAGAATAAGATGACGTGGGAGCCGAAGAATCGTACCGACGAGGATGACGATGGACAGGTGTCGGATGACGAAAAGGAAGGGGAAGACTTTGAGTCCAAAAAAGATTTGCACGCTTTTAGTCGAGATAAAGGTACACACACTTACAAATAAGGTTCAACAATAGTCATAACATCTCAATTTATTAAACTGTGATATAGATGATTCCAAAGATGAGGAGGAGCTGACTGACGATCAAAAAAGTCAAAGCCAAGCGAACTTAATTTTTGCAAGCTTTGGACACGCTTCACAAAGTAAACACAGTGACGTTGTTAGCAACCGGCACGGTTTTCATCCGTATCATCATCAGCATCTGGCATACTACCATCCTCAACAAGTTATTTTATCTGGCGAATTTCAGTCCGGAGGCAGTAGTACAGCTAACAAGCAAATAGAACAAAAAAATCAAGTGAATGCGGAATGCGGCATGCCTATTCCAGCTTCGAAACCTAAAATATGGAGCTTAGCCGATACAGTTGCTTGCAAATCACCGCCGCCAGCTTTTATGGGGCAAGGTCAGGATCAGGTGCTACCATTATCACATCATGCGGACCCAACGCAAAATTTAAGACAACATCGGGAAGATCAGCAGCGGGTTTCAGTGATAGACAGTCCTTTTTTAAACGGAACCCCTTACTTGAGGGCTCACACTACAGCCTACGGGGGGTTTCTAGGGGGCACCACGCAACAGCTACACAACGCGAACAATACACTGTATCATCCCAACATTTACAGCAGGAGCAGTCCAGCAGGCTCTCACATGTCTATGGTCCCTACAGTGACAAAGCCCAATACCCAGGCAATCCAACAGTGCTTGGGTACGGGATTACAGCCACATCTGCCTCTGCACGCGGCGGATCAGGCGATGGGGTTTCCCGAAGCCCATCCCGATACTCCACCCCAAACTCCACCGAATTTGAAGGTTATGAACGCAACCTCGAATATTCTACCTATTGTTTCTCAAGCCCTTACGACCGCTACTTGTCGCAACACTAACAATTTCAACGTAGAAACTACCTTCCCAGTGAGTCCCCCAATGGAGGTGAAGGCATACAAGGCAAAAAATGACGCTTTAAACTATACCCGTAACGATACTCTAAAACAAAATACAAACAGGTAAGCTTCTGCTGTTACGGAAAAAATATCGAGAAATTATAGGTTGATAGAAACATATTTTTTCAGAAATCCATTTGCGTTTGCTGAATTTGTAGTATCTTAGATAAACTTTTATATGTACTTACCAATTTGATGGGGCATATAATTGCAGTAGGTACTTTCAAACCTAAGAATCTCTTAAAAGCTGTAATACAGATTTTTTATTTTAGGTTAACAAGGATTTACTAACTAAATGGCCAAAGGGGTCGTGCAAAAACATTTTTGTTTTATCTAATAGTATTTTTTTAAAAATTTTTGCAAATAATTAACTATATATTCATTTTGTTATAACTTTCTTTTTTAGAAAAAAAATATATACATATTTAATAATACAATTAAGATAATAATCTGTGATACATTTAATATTTAATTGTCTTTTTAATACTTATTAAACATAATGAATCCAATGTAATTAATTCTATAATCGTTTAATAAAAATACATATTATGTCAGCAAAATCGTTTGTTTACTCCTTTGTTTTTGTTCTTATTAGGTACTAGACCCCAAAAATATTATAAAATTGTAAGTATCTGGCACAAATGTTTTGCTCAATATTTTGCTTTCCAGCAATTAAAATGACATTATAGCTAGGAAAAGCTAAGTTTAGTAACACATTATTAATTCTTTACTGACTCGGGTATCGGCTTAGACAATAAACACATCAGATCCCATAGACCAAAAGAGCTTAAGATCAAAAATTATACCAAAGAAGAAGAAGCTTGTTGATTCAAGTCGATGTCTGCTTCCCTTTCAACTCAGCTTAACTTCAAGGCTGTTAAATGCTTTGATTCAAAATGTTACAAAGCCATCTATGGCCAGAAATAAACAAAATCGGAAATTAAAAGTTACCTTTTGTAAATAAAGCTCTTTCTACCTTTCTTTCTTCAAAAATTGATTCACCATGTTTTTTTTCACATTTGTCCATGTATCGATCCGGTATTGGGGTATAAATATAATTTTATAAAAACCAATAAAGTTTGAAACTGCTTTTAAGACTGAGTACGAGAAAATTCAACTCCTGAAAATATCTTCTTTAAGTTACCATTAAAAAACTTTGCTCTTCAGGCATCTCCTCTACTGTGTCAGCTTGATAAGCCAGTGACATTTTGAATGCAACACTATTCATCTAAAGTACCTTCTTTAAAAATCTGTAAAATAAATTACATTTATTTTTAAAAAAATGTTGACTTAAAAAATTGAAATGATCTTCCGTTTTCTCAAAAATAGGTCCTCGACTTCTCTACTAACACTGATATACTTTAGCTAAATTTGGGGGTCTCAATCGTCTCCTTTTTTGTATGTTACATAAAGTTACAAAGTAACAAAGTTAAAATACTCTTTACACCTTAAGGTACAAGGCTTAAAAACGCAACCACGGTGCTTCAAAAGACTTTTATAAGGTCTTGACAGGCGATTCATCTTGGGCAACAATCGACACTACGAATCTTTCAAGACGAACCAAGTCAAGCAAAAGTTGTTCCCTGGAGAAGCACACCGTAGCAAACGGTCGCCAGTTTCTTTAAAAGAACCGGTCGTGTCGCCACCGGTACTACTAAGCAACGTAGTACAGTCAATTCTGAATAGTACGTGGACAGCTTTTTTCTACCCCTAAGTGTTTAGAAAAAAGGTGTACATGCTTGAACAAGTACATTGATCTCCATAGAGAATTATTGTACATGAAACTCGTATCCCTTATAATGTACACAATATTTCTACCGGCATAAAGGTTACGATCCACTAGGATAAATTTGGTGACCCTATGTCTTACAGTTTCCGAAGATTCGTTACATACGGTTTTCCGAACGTATGGATCGACGAAAGGCATGGACTTATTGAGACAGCGTTTGAATGTGATCAATTACGCTAATAGCTTATAGCCTTCTTCTGCCTGTTATACAAGTAACAGTCTTTCGATCGGTGTATACACTGATAAAAAAACGGTCTGATTTTGAGATTTTTGGTCATAAAATCGTGACCAAATGGTCACGAAAGTAGCGTAAGCTTTTTTAGTTGTCAGCTTAAGAATGCCGTTCTTGATTTAAGATTTTTGCAGTTAAGCCTGAAAAATCTTGATTTTAGAGTTAATTAAGTTTACTTTAAGCCTAAAATAATCTTGAAATAAGAATATTTATTCTTAAAATAATCCGGGGGAAAATCTAAAATCGTGACCAAAATCTTAATTTCGGATTTCGGCCAATCTTGCAATAAGATTGTTAAAATCTTGAAATAAGATTTATAAATTCTTATTACAAATAAGGGAAAATGCTTTTTAAAATGTATTTTACAATTTTTATTTTTTTGTTTTTTAATATAAAAAACTTTTATAACTACAACTTATTCAAACTTAATACTGTGTTTAGTGGATATAAATGAAGTGGCGGACTGGTAAAGTCAGATATATTTTTTATACAATTCAATTTACGTTTTTGTCCAATTTCATGTGATTGAGAGTGTTGATCAAATAGTCTTATTTCTATAGGGTCACAAAACAATTTTTTTTTGAATCATGCAGATGATGGCAATACCGATGTTAGCAGTAGTACATGTAGTCCTTTGCATCTAATGAGTATATAAATTTTAAATTGATAATTAAAAATTAGTAAAATGTATTTCATAAAACCTATATATATGTTATAGAAAATTTTTACTTTAATTTAATTTAAGAATATTTTTTTCTAGTCTTACCTTTGTGGGTTATTGGTTAAGCTATGCTAGATTGATCAATGCACAACTCGTAGAGGATGTTGTTTTCAAAAAAGGTTGTTACACTCTTTTTGAAACCTTGCCATTTTCATATCAAACAATTTTTTTTCCCCGGGTACAATATATCAAAATCTATTTGTATCTGAAAAGCAAAAAATGTATTTTGTTAGGGCAATATAAATAATATAATATTATAGAATTTTTCTTACCAAACTGCTCTAGCTTCCGACACTTTGGTCAAATTCGTAAGAATATCGAAGCTCTCCAAATTTTTGAGGTCCTTTTGGCGGAATGAAAATATTTGCCTTCACTTTGACAAATTACGATGAGATGGCTCATACTTTGAGCGCTTGATCCTTTTGTTCTTATATTTTGCAAACAGTTTTCCACTCGGATTTGATTTGTTTTTCCGCGTTATATTGTAGTAATCCTGTCAAGATTATGACACTTTAGATGGCATCGACAATGAATCGTTTTCTATTCCAAACTGATAAAATATATAAAGAACAAAATGTATACATGAATTCGTGCATATGTGTAGCATCCAAAACTAACCTCCCTTTTCTTCCATTGAAACAACTTTTCACGATATTCCACACGGAGTCCTAAAGGTGGAGTTGCCCCTTTTAGGCCAAGTGTACAGAAATAATTTCATGACTGGCATCGCCTAAGTTTGTTTTTTTATTGAAATGTATTAATTTATTTTCCTCACCTTTTAGATATTCATACATTGGTGCCATTTCGAAATCCTCGTTGAAACTTTCTTTACCGTCCCTGCAGGAATTCGGTGTCATATAAGTGGCCTCAACTACTCTGAACGTAACTAGTTTTTGAATGGTTAAAAAAAGAACTAGCGAGGTATAGGTTAAAACGGTAAAGGAGAGCGCTCTCTCTGTCAAATTTGTACCGCTCAATGCTCACGCTCTCTCAGAGAGTGATTTTGTTTTTTTTTGTGAAAAGAGATGAATTTTGGGTATACATAAAAATGTATTACAACCAAAAATGCTGCTGTACGAAATAGTCATTTCATGTTTTGCATTGGCATGTGTGGGCAAGCGCGAATTTGGTAAGTGATAAATATTTTGTAATTCAGTATATTTAAATATTATTTATTATATTTAAATATTTTGTAAGAGTAATTTAATAGTAGCAAGTTACCTATAGTTTTTTATATTAAGCTTATATATAAAACAAATAACTTGTTTTTTTTTTTTTAAGTGTTATAGGAATGTACACCAAATAACTTGAACTTTTTATTTTCAGCTTAATATGTATTAAAAATAATTGTTTTATTTTATTTTCAGTTCTATAAGTACATATAACTCATAACTTGTTTTTTTTTTCAGTTTTATAAATATAAGAAATTTCTTGTGTTACTTATTTTCAGGAAAAAGAATAATAACGTAGTTACCTAAAATTACTTTACAATGAACATTTAAGTTAAACACATGTATGTATATGTGTATATATGTAATTAAAAACTCTGTAAATTTTCAATCTATAATTTAAGAATTGTAAATTATTGATAATAAGTTACTTATAAGTGAATAAAATGATTACAAATTGAATTAAATAAACTAATACTTTAATACAACAATAATTACTAGTTCAATATTTGGGTTAAATATACTAGAACGAGAGCATACCCAAACGAATTATTATATTCTAGTACGGAAGCAACTAGTTTTGTCCCATATGCCGGCGAACCAGTTTGCTACCAGTTGAACATCATACCCAAAAATTCTGGTTGCTTCCTATGACAAGCCCATGTTAAAAATACTAGCTAGCCAGGAGCAATCATACTAGGTTTGGGACACACAGTTTCACCGTCGGGGTGGTTCGGAACCAGTTTCGGACTAATTTTTTTTCCTGCAGCGGTAATCCCGCATTTTACTTGTATTCACATACATATGTATATAATATACACAACACCTTGTTAACAAAAACGCGTCTGCACTTGTCGGTGGTATACTGAAAATTGAAGCCACAACAATGGCTATCGCCTAATTTTTGGCACGCGTCAAACGCCGCATTTTTGTTACGTGTGAGTGAAAGCGAGATGTCACTCAAAACGAACACGTACACATAGTGCGTTTTCATAATGCACACTGGCGCCTTAGCTGAAGCAACTGTTTTGTTTTTTTCTTGTAATCTAAGTATGCGAAAATCGTAATTTAAGAATTTTAAATCTTAATTTAAGAATGTTTGGTTATGTTTTAAGACTTTTCTTCTTATTTTAAGAATATTTTTGCTAGTTTTTAGATTGAAATTTTATTACCACAAAAATCTAAATTAAGGATTTTTTTCGTCTTAATTTAATCTTGTTTTAAGAACTCTTTGTCTAAATTTGAGAATTTCCGTCGTAATTTTAGAATTTCGGGTCTTGATTGGAATTCAATATTTTTCTTTCTTAATTCAAGATTTTTTGGCCTTCTTTTATGATTTTTTGGTCTCATTTTAAGAATTAAAAACAAGAACGCAAAAATCTTGATTTAAGATTTTATTTTTTTTATCAGTGTACCTTCTATCACGTCATCAAACTAAAGTAATCTTGATTTGCCTCTTCGAGCATCTTTAACCAATCCTGTATTATGTATGACCCACATATTTGGTCAACGGTGCTCTTTTGGTTTTTATACCCTGTACCGTATGGTACAAAGGGTATATTAAGTTTGTGCAAGCCGAAAATGTATGTAACATACAGAAGGAGACGTCGGAGACCCCCCAAAGTTACTTAAAGTATGATCAGGGTGACTAGAGAAGTCGATATACCCATGTCCGTCTGTCTGTATGAACGCCTAGATCTCAGAGATGGTAAGAGCTAGAGCAACCAAATTTACGGAATAAAATATAGCTCCCATAGGGGTGTTTCAGAGGACCTCGAAAAAAAACAAAAGTTTTAGATGGATAATTCTTTATAAACAAGATATCGTAACCAAATTTGGCAATCAATAGTTTTTTAGAGTTCCCAAGCACTGTACCAAATTTGATCAAAATCAGTTGACTATATCATATAGCTAGCTCCCATAGGACCAATCGGTCAAAAAAACGTTTTTTGTACAAAATTCATTGTGTTTCGTTTGTTTGTGAAGATATTGTAACCAAATTTGGCATTCAGAAGATTTTTAGAGTACCCAAGCACTGTACCAAATTTGATCAAAATCAGTTGATTTTATCATATAGCTCCCATAGGACCAGTCGGTCAAAAATATATTTTTTGTACAAAATTCATTGTGTTTCGTTTGTTTGTGAAGATATTGTAACCAAATTTGACATTCAAATGTTTTTTAGAGATCTTCAACACTGTACCAAATTTGATTAAAATCGATTGACTATATCATATAGCTCCCATAGGGCCAATCTGTCAAAAAAACGCTGTTTGTACAAAATTTGTTGTGTTTCGTTTGTTTGTGAAGATATTGTAACCAAATTTGGCATTCAGAAGTTTTTTAGAGATCTTCAACACTGTACCAAATTTTATCAAAATCGGTTGACTATATCATATAGCTCCCATAGGGCCGATCGGTCGAAAAAAAGTTGTTGATTAAAAGTTCTTCTGTTTTTGGTTGTTTATGAAGGTATCATAATCTAATTTGGCAATCAAATGTCTTTTGGTGTTCTTAAGCAATTTACCGGATTTTATTGCAATATATCCATATAGCTCCCATAGGGCCGATCGGTCGAAAAAAAGTTGTTGATTAAAAGTTCGTCTGTTTTTGGTTGTTTATGTCTTTTGGTATTCTTAAGCAATTTACTGGATTTTATTGCAAGCAGTGGTGCAGGATATCCCAAAGTCGTCCGCGCCCGACTTTAACGTACGCCATCTTTTTTTTCTAATATAATGTTAAATTTTTATTTGGATTTCCTTTTTTCAACTTAGTTATGATAAAACCTAGTCTCTGGCCAGTTCATGGTGTGTGTTGAAAAGTTCACCCATCGGGCCTAGCCGATGACTAGTTCATATCTATTTTTTTCCTCGTTCTATTTTTCATTATTTAATATAATTCTTTTTATTTATAATTTAAGGTCAACTGTGCTTTGTTGTACCATTTAAATTAAATAAATAAATAAAAATCACCTTGGTTTTTGAACCTATCATCCTTAATGTACTGTTATGGAATGCCTTTTAGTATTATTTAATTTTATTTTACTTGAGGAAAGTTTACTATTAGACCAAATACTTCGAAATTAATCAATCAATTGGCCAAAAAAAAATCGTCTTTTTATGAGACCAGCTCGCGTTCAGTGATTCTTGGACAAGGCCGGGGACGCCAACTTTGTGTATATAATAGTTGAGAGTATAATAAGCAAATTTTAGGACCAACTCCAATGCTTACCTTGACAGCAAACACCAATTATTAAAAACAACCGCTCGAATAACGAATATAAAGGTTTATTAACAAGTTCTTTTAATGGCATTATGCGTATATATATATATATATTTGGCTATAGCAGTGCGACTAATTGGCATAGATCAGCGACTTGGGTAAGCCCCCTGGTGGATGTCGACCATATTCACTGATACAAAAATTAATTATTTCTGATTTTAAGGCCACATGAGGCTGAATTTCGAAATTGATGGCATCACCTTTTCCAAAAGCAGATTCACAAATGTGTGCATAACACAAACGGGTGGTTAGTTACAAGAAAATAAGCTGAGAAGTAAATTGGCACAGGTATTCCACTAATCTTGATTATAATGTTCCAGCATTCATATTAACAATATTTTTTCCAATATGGATGGAAATTTTTAAAAAAAAGTGAAGAAGTGAATATTAAATATATTTGTAAGCCCTTAAAAAGGGCGGTTTATAATAAAGCGCGTGCTTTAAAAAGCTTTAAGTCACCTACCACAAAAGTTTTCATGCAGAATGTGAAAATGCTACGTAGGGTATCTTAAAGTCACGCTACGCATATTATATTTAGCCCATTAGTTGACTTGCTGTAAGAATTAAATTTCTCAAATGCCAGCACTGTTAAAGCTGGAAAAATTAATCACATCTCATGTAATCGGCAGCGACAAAGATGTGGTAAAATATTTCAATATATTTATGTAATAAATGTTTAATAGTTATAAGCCGTGAGAGACGCCTGCCATTTAACAATCGCATTTGTTGAGCAACGTCTTCAAAAAGTATATGATTTTTCACCTATCCATATAATATATGGTGGCCATTAATCAAGCCCATCGTTTTTAATCGTTTTGTGGATTTATTAATCTTTATTAAAAAATCTATTTGCGGGACACATTAACAAATACTGAATAGTTTTGGTCACTTGAAATAATCTTTAATTTTTTGTCACAATAGTCACCACAATGCCGAATACACTTCGGTTTTTTTAACCGATTCGTCCTATGATACAGTAAAGCGAATTTGACTGATTGATTTTTCGGTACAGTCTCTGTGATTTTGGCATTCACAATAACGATCAGTCGGAAAAACAGACAGACATGTAGTATGTATTTTCTAATTACCCTGATCGTAGTTTAATTTATTTTTTTGATATCGGCGTTATATTATATAGCTCCCATAAGGATGTTTCAGAACAACTCGAAAAAACAAAAGTTTTTAGATGGAAATTATAATATAAATAACATTAATTTGATTTATTTTATATATTTTTTCATACTTTTAAGAGCGCAGTTTTTATATTTTTTATTACAATTTCAATGTTACATTTTTCTTTCGTATAGTACGAATGCGCAAAATAAAGATATTAATAATGGCAACGTGTTTAAAAGATACGATTTGAGTCGCCTCAAAGGCAAAAACATTGTCAAGAGTAGCTAAGTAGGTAGACAATCATCAGACAATCTAAAAGGTATTTTTGTTGTATTAAAATAAAAATAAATAGTAACTTTGTACATGTGTACCAGGGGGTTCTGCAGCTGCGTGCTTCATACACTTATATTCGGCAAGTATGTGCTATGTATGAAAATCTCATTCTCATTTCCTTATCACCATTCACAGACATCGGATACATCCAAGATTACCTGCAATACGGTTTGGAGGACAAAAGAAATTAGTTTAGACATGCCCGTATGTCTTCTAGATCTTGATGACAAGGCAAGGGATTAAGATCCCTTATTGTATCACGGGAAACAATTTAATTATATTTTTCGATAGGGGGGCTATATTTATACCCCAAAAGGGGTATTACGTTTACACTGAACCTTGAAAAAAACCAAAAGTTTCGAGAGCAAAAATATTTTTTTTATGAAGACATCGTAATCAAATTTGACGATTGAAAGATATATAGAGTTTCCAATCATTCAACTACTATACGAAATTTTACCATGAAAATGTTTTTATTACTATATCGTAACTAAATTTTGAAACCGCAAGTTGCTATTAGGGCATAATTCTTTTGTTACTGAAGATATCGTAACCAAACGTTATCAATAAAATGTTTTTGGAGTAACTTAATTTTTATACCCTGTCCCTCTAGGTATAAAGGGTATGCTAGATTTGTGCAATGTATGTAACGGTCAGAAAGGGGCGTGGCAGTCCTTTGTATCAAAATGCTTATGTAACCTTGGGTAGCGATTGAGCCATGTATGAACACCTTGATTTCGGAGACTATAAGAGCTATACACATGAAATCTTACCAGTTTCTCAGAAGTTGAATTATATCAATATCTTGCCACGTCCTCCTCTAGCAGAGTTACGCTTTTAAAAAAAAATATGTGTCGTGAGTTCATCCATCTATGTGTTAAAAATAAAGAAAATTAGACAATTACGACAAAAGGTATAGTCAAAAATGTAATACAGTCGAGGCGGTGTAATACAGGCGTAACTTTCGATTTTCATCAAAATCGGTACAAATTTAGGGAATAAATATAATTTTGCAACAAAAAAAAAAAATGATCCAATTGGAACAAAAGGTACAGGGTATTCCACTGTCGGGCACCGCCTCCACTGTACCACATTTTATTTACAATGTTAATAATAGTTAAAAACTAATGATTAACATAATAATAATAACTAATGATATTGCATCATAATATAATTAACATACTTAAACTAATATTTAAATCTAAAAAAAAAAAAACTATGTACTAGAACTATTTACGCGTTCTTGTCAATAATCATTATTCTACTTTAAATGTACAGGGTAAAAGAAGGGAGTTTCGCTGCTGCGTACAGTGGTCGATATGACCTATCTAGCGGAAGAAAACCCGCCGGAAATTTCAAAATGTGAAAAAATGTCAGTTTTTGGTTTACATTCGATAGTATTATTGGTATTCGCTTAGCTGTGCGCTTTCAAACATAACATCTTAAATTTTTCTAGCGTTTTTTAATTCAATCAAATTTGGCTTGCAAATTGAAACAAAATTTTATTATTTTAAATAGTTTGAGGTATGTATTTATAAGAAAAAAGTTTTGTGGCCCGCACATATATGTTGTAATTGTTAATTGTGGTGGAAACTTGCAACCATGATGATATTTTTTAGTGACACTTTTTAGAGTGGTTTGTGCAATGTATGTAACGGACAGAAGGAGGCGTGGCAGACCCCAAGTCCCTTATACCAAAATGCTTATCATAACCTCGAGTAGCGATTGACAGTTTTGACAGTGTCCGTCTGTCATGCGGGGGGTGAAGAGTATATACACTTATAGGATCTGCCACGCCTCCTTCTACTCGTTCCATACATTTGCAAGAACTTTTTGAGGCTAGGGTTTAACAAGAGAGAGCCACCGAATATAGTATGCAGACTCAAGTGAGCCTAAGAAACAAGCACACGTTTACATTTACACAAAACATACCCCTACTACGCTTAGCAATTTCTTTAACGTATCAATGAATAATTTGTCGCAAATAAATCCCACTGCCAGGAACCGCTCCGCCAGATTCACCTTTTTATTATTATTAAATTAAAAAGTTGAAGTTAAGTGTCCGAGTATTTTCTTGTCTCCCTGTGTGCTTGGTCTCCGCGTTTATCCCAATAAATCAAGCGCCAATTTGAACTTAAAATGTTTTGTCAATTCGCAATTTGTTGGGTCTCGTTCAACAAGTTGTTAAGGCTATATTAAAAATTTTAAATATTTTTGCATTTATAATTTTTGTTGGGTTACTCGTATTCTGACCAAAAAGAAAAACAATAAGTTCACATCATATCTTATTCAATTTTGCCAAATTTCCATATTCATTAAACATTTTTACACTTTATTAGAAAATGCCAAAGGACACAAATTTGCTCAAAATAGTTAAAGGAAAATTCCTTAAGAACATTCACAGCTGCCGCCTATGCTTTTAGTGGAAAGAGTGTTGGGGGGCTCAACGAATATAAAGTGTAATTAAAGATACTAGTCAAGAATACATGCCGACGGCAACCCGAAACCCAAAATGTCAGAGGACATAGAGAGCTTAGTAAAGCTTGACAAAATGTGCCGGAGTGAATGGGCTGGAATTAAGTTGGGCCTACCTCAACCCTTCCATTTGGTTGACAAGGAAGGGTGTCGTGCATCCATGGTTGTCTGTGCAATGCAGCCGTGGACGTAGCAATGCAGCTTGTGCACGCAGCTTTTGTAAATTATTGCTCCTGCTTGTCATGTACTAAAATCCTCGTGTCACTGCTACCGATGAGACTGTCTATGGGTTTGATGGTGTCAGACGCAAAACAAGTTTTCAGCACGATTAAAATTGGCAAAGTCACCAGTAACAACAAAAGCTTCAGGAACAATTAAAACAGAAACAGATCGCAACATTAACAATTAATATACTAAAGTGGGTGGTTCCTCTACCAACAAAGCGTCGTTTCAACCCGGAGAAACTACGGATGTAGTATATATAGCATACGTTGCTATTTCTATAATATGTACTGTGATTCTATCCTTATATATTTCTAATGCCGTGAATGTGCTTTGGTTTTTAAGGTCTGGGTGAAATTGGCCGTATAGATTTGTGTCTTGATGAAAACCAAGAGTCTGAGCAAAAATAGTGGAAACACATGTGCACATACATATGTACTATGTTCGTTATTGAGCAAACCAAAGTGATAGCAGAAATATTTCGAGATAAAAGAAATTACGCTCAATTTTTAAATAAATCGTACAAGAAAAATATTTTTTTATGATTCAATCGAAAGAAACCTACAATGTAAAATTGGCCCAGCATTTGACCACTTAACAATATTTATTTTGGTATATTTGATTAAATGTTGTATGGTCGGCTTAGCTTTTCGACTTCCAAGTGTCATTAATCACACTGCATTTGTCTAATGGATAGTATGGACTCTTCTAATGGATCTACATGGCCAGCTATCAATCAGCGCACTGGCTTATCTATTTAAAAAATGTTGTGAGATACTTATCGTTTATAATGGAACCTGAAGTTTTATAAACGTGAAATGTAATACGCTAACCATAAACTGAATCGAAAAAAAAGACAGTATTTTCATTTATAATGAATAGAAACTGTTCGTAATGAATAATTCTCGAATCAGTCGGGTGGAGTCTCTAAAAAAAAACAAAACATATGTATGTGCTAATTTTGTATCGATGCAGTGACGGTTGATGGTGTTATAAAGAAAATATTTAAGGGGTGCCCCCACGCCATCATTTCCACATTAACAAAATTTGCTATGTATAGATTATGTATATATTATCAAATACAGCCCTATAGCTCTTATATTTTTTGACATCCTTTATTTCATACGTATTATCAGTTGGACAGACAGACAAAGTGACATGGCTATGTCGACTCGTCTGTTGATGCTGATTAAAAATATATATATAGGGGAAAGGCTTGTAAGTTGGGACACCTGGTAGATTTTGATGTTCACCAAAATCCCACCTGTCTTCGATGGCAAATACGCCGTGAACAATTTTAATGTGTTTTTGATGCGAACATACTCAAAAACGCAGTGTGTTTGCGACAAAATATAAAAACTGAAATTCAATGAACTTTTATAATCGGACATACAGTGAATAGACAAATTTTTTCCAATGCATTCCGAAATGGCTTCAAAAATGTAAGTTGGGACATTTTTTAGCTTGTAAGTTAGGACACATCTATTCTAATTTATTTACATTGCTATGTTATTTACATGACTTTTTTATTGTGGGGAATTGTCATTGAAACTAATTTGAATTGTTTTTAGTGCATTTTTCTGCCATTTTCGGATATATTTTTTCAATATTTTCCATAACACTTCATTTTTAGTATGGCAACCAAGAAAAACCGATCACAAAAAACTACAGTTTTGACTCCTCTGGAAAGTTAAATTTTTCTTGTTTTTTTAAATTCAATTTAATGCTCAATTAAATTTAAAATCAATAAATTTTCATAAATTTTTGCAATCATGCGTTTTTATTTCAGTTTTCTCAAATTTTCAGCGATTTTTGCAGGTTACCCAACTCTTTTGAAAATTGTCTGTAAAATGCTTATTTTTATAAATGTCATTAGCTTATTGTGGATTATATTTTTTTTCTCTCTTTCCAACGGTATATTTACATTGATGCCTATGTGAATTCAATGTCGAGATATAGCCAAAAAAGCGATGGTGTCCCAACTTACAAGCCTTTCCCTTATATTATGGGGTCTGCAACGCCTTCACTTGCACGGACTTACTATACCCCTCAAGTGCTTCGCATCAGTTCGTGAGTGCTAAAAGATGGCGTACGTTAAAGTCGGGCGCGGACGACTTTGGGATACCCTGTACCACCACATTGTAATCAAGTCCGATATATTACTTACGAACACTAAAAAAAATTCTTTGCCAAATTCAGTTACAATATTTTTATAAACAAACGAAACACAACTAATTTTGTTCAAAAAACGTTTTTTTGACCGATCGGTCCTATGGGATCTATATTATATAGTCAACCGATTTTGATCAAATTTGGTACAGTGCTTGGAAACTCTAAAAAACTTCTTAATGCCAAATTTGGTTACAATATCTTCACAAACAAACGAAACACAACGAATTTTGTACAAAAAACAAATTTTCGACCGATCGATCCTATGGGAGCTATATGATATAGTCAACCAATTTTGATCAAATTTTGTATAGTGCTTGGGAACTCTAAAAAACTTCTTAATGCCAAATGTGGTTACGGTATGTTCACAAATAAACGAAACACAACGAATTTTGTACAAAACACGATTTTTTGACCGATTGGTCCTATGGGAGCTATATGATATAGTCAACCGATTTTGATAAAATTTGGTACAGTGTTGAAGATCACTAAAAACCTTCCGATTGCAAAATTTGGTTACAATATCTTCACAAACAAACGATTCACAACGAATTTTGTACAAAAAACAAATTTTCGACCGATCGATCCTATGGGAGCTATATGATATAGTCAACCGATTTTGATAAAATTTTGTATAGTGCTTGGGAACTCTAAAAAACTTCTTAATGCCAAATGTGGTTACGGTATGTTCACAAATAAACGAAACACAACGAATTTTGTACAAAACACGATTTTTTGACCGATTGGTCCTATGGGAGCTATATGATATAGTCAACCGATTTTGATCAAATTTGGTATAGTGCTTGGAAACTCTAAAAAACTTCTTAATGCCAAATTTGGTTACAATATTTGCACAAACAAACGAAACACAACGAATTTTGTACAAAAAACAAATTTTCGACCGATCGATCCTATGGGACCTATATGATATAGTCAACCGATTTTGATAAAATTTGGTACAGTGCTGGGGGTTTCTAAAAAACTTCCGATTGCCAAATTTGGTTATGATATCTTCATAAGCAAACGAATTATCCATCTAAAACTTTTGCTTTTTTTCGAGGTCCTCTGAAACACCCCTATGGGAGCTATATAATGTAGTCCCGATATCAAAAAAATAAAATAAACTTGTCTCCTATGGATTAATAAGGGATCTTATCTGAAAGTTTGGTTGCTCTAGCTCTTACCATCTCTGAGATCTAGGCGTTCATACGGACAGACGGACAGACGGACATGGGTATATCGACTTCTCTAGTCACCCTGATCATACTTTAGGTAACTTTGGGGGGTCTCCGACTTCTCCTTCTGTACGTTACATACATTTTCGGCTTGCACAAACACAATATACCCTTTGTACCATATGGTACAGGGTATAAAAAGGTATCCCCGCAGACCACCACTACCCTTTTTACATCCCACCACCAATGCTTTACTTTATTGCATTTTTTGCCATAATGGCCTAGGATATGGAGACCGGCGCCACCACATCGTTCACCTCATGGGTATTCCAAGTGGGGACCCATGTGCTGACTACTCCAAATGGGGTACATATATGATGGGTTGCGTATATCTATAAATCTGAAAATGTTTGGAAAACATTTTGAAATGTATTTAATTTTATAATAATACAATATATTGAATTTATTATTTTATTTTATTATTAGGAGCTCCTCACGGTCTTTTTTATTCAATTGAGATCAACCAGACTATTATATACTCTGTACAATTCTTTATTTCCATAATGTTCATCCCATTGCATTCTCCAGCCGGTCCAGTCCGACTTTAAAATACCCTGAAATAATGCAGGTCGCTGCTCGGATTCGCAACTGGAATAGGAATCTATGCATAGTATTCCTTACTTGCTCTTCTCGCCTAAGACCTTATACCTGTCTGCTCTGCGATCTACGCAATATATCGCGCTCCTGCTCTGCAGTCCTTAACACTATGTCAACCGAGCCGTTTCACGGGCTGCCTCTCTTTGCGAGGTCGGGCCATACCAATGTGGATTGATTCGCAATGTTCTAAAGCCTAATTGATTACGTCTTTGTTGAGATATTCGTCGTGGTATTTTTAATAATAATACTCGCAAAATAAGATTTAATAATAACACTCACCCTAAACAGACAAATCGGCGGTTCACCTTTATATTATACATATATAAATCTATCTATATGTATAAAAACGAATGTATGTTTGTACGAGGCTTATAGAATCCACTATATTGCAGTGTGAGTGGGTTCATATTTACAGGCTATGTTCGGTATGTTGTCGAGAAGGTTTACAACATAAGTATGTACATCTTTCGATAGGTGGCGCTGAGTACTGATCATAGTTTTCAAATGCAACGAAAAAGATGGCGTACGTTAAAGTCGGGCGCGGACGACTTTGGGATACCCTGTACCACCACATTGCAATCAAGGCCGATATATTGCTTACAAACTCCAAAACATATTTCTTTGCCAAACAAACGAAACAAAACGAATTTTGTTCAAAATACGTTTTTTTGACCGATTGGTCCTATGGGACCTATATGATATAGTCAACCGATTTTGATAAAATTTGGTACAGTGCTGGGGGTTTCTAAAAAACTTCCGATTGCCAAATTTGGTTATGATATCTTCATAAGCAAACGAATTATCCATCTAAAACTTTTGCTTTTTTTCGAGGTCCTCTGAAACACCCCTATGGGAGCTATATAATGTAGTCCCGATATCAAAAAAATAAAATAAACTTGTCTCCTATAGATTAATAAGGGATCTTATCTGAAAGTTTGGTTACTCTAGCTCTTACCATCTCTGAGATCTAGGCGTTCATACGGACAGACGGACAGACGGACATGGGTATATCGACTTCTCTTGTCACTCTGATCATACTTTAGGTAACTTTGGGGGGTCTCCGACTTCTCCTTCTGTACGTTACATACATTTTCGGCTTGCACAAACACAATATACCCTTTGTACCATACGGTACAGGGTATAAAAACACACTTAGGGTATTAACGCTTTGTGTTGAGTTGAGGAGTTGAAAAGTTGAGGAAAAAGTTAACAGGCCAAAGCGTGAACAGCCCTGTTGAGTTTTATGAGTTGAGTTGATGAGTTTCTTCTTCTTTCCAGAGTTTGTTTACAATTGTAAATTGGTACAAATTACATTAAAATTCAAAAACTTGAATTAAAAAAACTTGAATTAAAAATGCCGAGTCAAAGCATAAATTCTATTTTAATTAAACCTGTAGCTAAAAAAGCTATGAATTACATGTATTTTTATTATTTTATTGCTGCGAAAATGAAATAATTGCAGAAAAACTATATTTGAGTTTGTGCTTCTTCTTGCGTGTGTTTGCTAACATTTCCACTTCCACATCCCGTTTAAGTTGACTGGCGCCAGAACGTGCTCAGTTCCTTCGACGACAAGCGATTTTTTCAAATGCTGAGGGTAACTCCACAACAGTTCCAGCATATATTAAGCCTAGTACATATATTTTTATACCCTGTACCTATAGGTACAAAGGGTATACTAGGTTTGTGCAATGTATGTAACGGACAGAAGGAGGCGTGGCAGACCCCAAGTCCTTTATACCAAAATGCTTATCATAACCTCGGGTAGCGATTGAGCCATGTCCGTCCGTCCGTCCGTCCGTCCGTCCGTCCGTCTGTCCGTCCGTATGAACGCCTAGATCTCAGAGACTATAAGAGCTTGAGACACGAAACTTTACCAGCTGGTGCGCATATTTCCTAAGCAGATGAAGTTTGTTGAATCATGTCAATATCTTCCCCCGTTCCCCCGCAGTAGAGTTTCGCGGTTTTTAGCCACACCGTTAAGTATTTTCACCTGAAATTTAACAGAGCGATGCGTTGTAGCTACATGCATCTATGTGTAAAAAATGAACAATATCGGACAAATACAACAGAAGTTATAGTCAAAAATGTGCAAATTTCACCACCCCTTGCCAATAAACTGCGTCAATATTTGACTCTACGCAATTATGGCTACAACTGACCTAGAATCACAATTTTTGGTAAGCTCATTCATGTGGCTCTAATGAACAAATCCACATCCAAATTTTATCGATGCGGTCCCCCCACCCCCCGCAATCCATTTACCGTGTTTTCTCCCACACCCCTCAACATACCAACTTGAAACTTACCCCGTATACTTTTAATAAATTCTTTGTTGTAACATTCGAGTTTCATCAAAATTGGTAAAAATTTAGGGAACTTATAGGTATAAATATCGATTTTCACCAAAAAAAAATAAATTCCAATTGGAAAGTTCTTAGATGGAATATGCAGGAAAAATTTTTTTGACACAAAAGGTACAGGGTATTCCACTGTCGGGCACCGCCTCGACTGTACCACATTTTTACTCTTTTATTTGCGTAAACTCCAACACCAAGTAATCATGTCTAATTCACTTAATTTCGCACAAAACACCCTATAGGTACAAAGGGTATACTAAATTTGTGCAATGTATGTAACGGACAGAAGGAGGCGTGGCAGACCCCAAGTCCTTTATACCAAAATGCTTATCATAACCTCGGATAGCGATTGCGCCATGTCCGTCTGTCCGTCCATCCGTCTGTACGCCTAGATTTCGGAGACTATAAGAGCTAGAGATACGAAACTTTACCAGATGGTGCGCATATTTCCTCAGAAGATAAAGTTTGTTGAATCATTTCAATATCTTCCCCCGTTCCCCCGCAGTAGATTTTTTAGCCACACCGTTTAATATTTTTATTTGAAATTTAACACAGTGATGCGCTGTGGTTACATGCATCTGTGTGTCAAAAATGAACAAAATCGGACAAATACAGCAAAAGTTATAGACAAAATGTAAAAATTGGAAGGTGCCAATAAACTGCATCAATCTTTGACTATACGTAATTATAGTAACAAGTGACCTAGAATCACAATTTTTGGTATGCTTATTCATGTGGCTCAAATGAAAAAATCCACATCCAAATTTTATCGATGCGGACCCTCCACCCCCGCAATTGATTAACAGTGTTTTCTCCCACACCCCTCAACATATCAACTTGAAACTTACCCCATATACTTCAAATAGCTTCTTCGACGTAACTTTCGATTTTAATCAAAATCGGTACAAATTTACGGAACTTATGGGTATAAATATTGTTTTGGACCAAAAAAAAATTTTTCCAATTGGAAAGTTCTTAGAAGAAATATGCAGGAACAAAATTTTTTTCGAGAACAAAGGTACAGGGTATTACACTGTTGGGCACCGCCTCGACTGTATTATATTTTTGTACATGCGTTAATGAAATTTGATTATTTTAAATTTGGCGCTTACTTTTTTCCAACGAGTATACGGTAACTTTCATACCACGAAATGGCTAAAAAATTGCAAATGCAGTGCTGAAAAGGCAGCGAATTACCACATTGTGCAACACTTTCTCAAAAACTCAACAGGAAAAAGTAGACTAGGGTCTGGGTTGAGGAAAAGTTGAGTTGAAAGTTGAAACGCAGTGTTGATTTACAGCATGTATTTGTTTTTGGAAAAGTCCTCAACTTTTCAACTCCTCAACTCAACACAAAGCGTGAATACCCCAAATATCGGAAAAGTTCACATAAAAAGAAGTAAACCGCGAAATTTTCTTACGGGGAGAGGGGCCTAGCTATCACCATAAATCGAAAAACTTCATCTGCGCATCTTTTGGTAAAATTTCAGCTCCATAGCTCTTATACGGGGGTGCCACAGAAATCTTTAACGATTTTGGCAACGGTTTGAAACCAAATCTTTAAAAGGTGCCACAGAAATCTCAAAGATTTCATTTTTCTAACAATTAATTTCGAATGTTAACGCTTTTTTGCAAGAATGGCAGCAAAGGGTTGCTGCTTTCCAAAAATTATTTTAGAGCATTTCTCGTTTAAATAAATGTTTATTAACAGTGATCCAATAAAGTTTATTCTTTATTACATTAAGCGATAATTTTCAGCATATTTTGCATCATTATACCCTGTACCGTATGGTACAAAGGGTATATTGTGTTTGTGCAAGCCGAAAATGTATGTAACGTACAGAAGGAGAAGTCGGAGACCCCCCAAAGTTACCTAAAGTATGATCAGAGTGACTAGAGAAGTCGATATACCCATGTCCGTCTGTCCGTCTGACCGTCTGTCCGTCTGTCCGTATGAACGCCTAGATCTCAGAGATTGTAAGAGCTAGAGCAACCAAACTTTCAGATAAGATCCCTTATTAATCCATAGGAGACAAGTTTATTTTATTTTTTTGATATCGGGACTACATTATATAGCTCCCATAGGGGTGTTTCAGAGGATCTCGAAAAAAAGCAAAAGTTTTAGATGGATAATTCGTTTGTTTATGAAGATATCATAACCAAATTCGGCAAACGGAAGTTTTTTAGAAACCCCCAGGACTGTACCAAATTTTATCAAAATCGGTTGACTATATCATATAGGTCCCATAGGATCGATCGGTCGAAAATTTGTTTTTTGTACAAAATTCGTTGTGTTTCGTTTGTTTGTGAAGATATTGTAACCAAATTTGGCATTAAGAAGTTTTTTAGAGTTCCCAAGCACTGTACCAAATTTGATCAAAATCGGTTGACTATATCAAATAGCTCCCATAGGACCAATCGGTCTTAAAATCGTGTTTTGTACAAAATTCGTTGTGTTTCGTTTGTTTGTGAAGATATTGTAACCAAATTTGGCATTCAGAAGTTTTTTAGAGATTTTCAACACTGTACCAAATTTGATCAAAATCGGTTGACTATATCATATAGCTCCCATAGGGCCAATCGGTCAAAAAACGTTTTTTGCACAAAATTCGTTGTGTTTCGTTTGTTTGTGAAGATATTGTAACCAAATTTGGCATTCAGAAGTTTTTTAGAGATCTTCAACACTGTACCAAATTTGATCAAAATCGGTTGACTATATCATATAGCTCCCATAGGGCCGATCGGTCGAAAAAAAGTTTTTGATTAAAAATTCGTCTGTTTTTGGTTGTTTATGAAGGTATCATAATCTAATTTGGCAATCAAATGTCTTTTGGTGTTCGTAAGCAATTTACCGGATTTTATTGCAAGCAGTGGTACAGGGTATCCCAATGTCGTCCGCGCCCGACTTTAACGTACGCCATCTTTTTGCTTTCCATTTGTACAAAATAAATTTAAATTAAGTTTGAATATTTGTACCGCCCAATACAAGAGTTTGTACGACAGCAAATAGCAAAATTCGTTTGTTTACATTTGCAAATTTGCACGAAAATAGAAAATAATTAAAATACTTTTTAAAACGCCAATTGCGGGATTGTTAGCCCTTGATGCCTTAAAAAAAACACATGTTGACGAAGTTTGGTACACGGTAGAACAAAGTTGTGTTAGTTACACCATTTATAACTCAAGAACGGCTGGACAGATTTTGATGATCTATGATTTGTTGCATTCGTCTTCGCCCCAAATAGCAGGATAACTATCAAATATAGAAAAATATCCATTATCATTATCGGTGTTGTCGTTTTGTGTTTTTAAAGATTCTCTGCATTTATTTACAGGGATACAGTTTAAATAAATACTATGAGCAATCGTTGATAACTACAAATTTCAAAAAAGAAACTTATCAAGTAATCCGCCAAAAAAGTTTATTTAATTTTTACAAGTGCTTTTAGGTGCTGAAATTTAAAACTTGAACAATTCTTGTTTTGAAATGAATTGTTTTGTGCTCTCCGAGATTTTGATTTACACCCAATGGAGGATTCTTATTGAACTGTTATCAAAATTCCATAGATAACACTAGTTTACAAATTTAATGGTCATCGAGTGAACCTTCCTAAAAAAAACTTATTTGGGGCGAGAAACACGAAAATGGCAACCTTTTTTTTTTTCTTAAGCACCGTTTTCGAGATATTTTCGAAAAACAAGTTTTTGGGCACTTTTTTCAGTTATTCCTCAATATCTCGTGAACAAAATTTTGTAACGGCATGAAAAACGATTAAATCGAAAGATATTGATGTGCTCTTTCCAGTGATATATAAACAGATTAAGTAAAATCTCATTTATGACCATTTTTCAAAATTACACATTTTCGGTATGCTTTTTATTAACGAAAAAAATTTTTTAAAAATAATGTTAAGCTTTAAGCTGAAAGAGACTTCTTTTACGAACATTTCGAGTGTAAGACCTTTAAGATCGGGTAAGAACTGTAGATGCTATGGAACCATGTGTCTTGAATTAATAGAGATTTCTTTTTGGTAGCGATGCCAGTGCTAGGAAAATGTACCAGTGCCTCTGCGGGGAATCGAATCACCGACCATCTGGTTACAAAGCGAGTACGCTACCACTACGCTATCGATGGTCACATGTGTACTTACTGCTAGGTATATGGCAAGCTTTAGTTGATGATAAAATTCAGAACTTTTTCATTTACATATTATGGGTGGTACTAAACTATAAATAAGCAAAGAAAACGTTTCTAAGCAACGCTACTTATTTCAAAATACTATTTAGGTAGAATTCAATTCAAACTTAACGAGCTCCGCCGTTCAACCGACGCGACGCCACAAAGTCTGTATCGAACATAAGTCTTGGACGAGGCAGTGTGCATTTTACAGCATTAGTTTGTATTGGTTAAGGTTTTGGTTAGATTTCTTATCAAATCTTGTGGTCCGGTTGGCGGTCTAATTAACATAACAAAGAAATGTCACTGCAGGTAATTTATTGCAAAGAATTTCGTAGTTTGAACGCTGTGACATGATGTGGATGACCACAATAATATTTACGATGCCATTTGATTGGTCCACCAATCGAATCAGGAACCGCGTAGATTTTCTAGCTAACGAAGCCCGTACGGTCTAGACTCTAAATAAAATTTTACTATCGTTAAAAGAGCTAATTTTATTATTCTGCTGACATTTTTTATAAGTTGGTTTGAAAACTTGTGTTGCACCCGACATTTGCGGCTTGTCCCACACCATTTGATTTACCTTATCTTGTTCGATTTTGTTGTGGTCTTTCTTGATTTATTTAATTGTTTTAAAATAAATTTAGATCGTGTAACCGATTCCCAAGTTTTTCATAGATTATACGTTTTGTTAGATGCCCTTGCTTATCTTAATGCAGTTGATTGCGATGTCCGGTGACGACTGTTTTTTCTTTGGTCAATCTGGAGACATTGTGTCTGGCCGCACTAATGCTAAATATCGAGCACCTCAGTGTGCCTTTCTTAATGGAATTATCTTGTAATGCGTACTGAACTAAAGTTTAGTAAATAAAGTTAATATCTTTACTTAGATATTATTACATGGGATCAAGAAAATGGTGACTCGCTACTTTAAAAGATCAACCAACAATTTCCGAATTTTTTTGGCTGAGCCTTTGATTAATATTTATTAAACTTATGGATTTAGCTTTTCATAACATAAAGTATTGTATCCCATGACACAAAGCGAATGTCTCTAGTTGGAGAAAGACCAAATTTTCTTATCCTTGCAGATTGTATAATTTTATACCCTATAGCCTATGGGTAATGCTTACATTAAAAATAAATGTAACGCCGACATATCTTGGCGCGGAGAACGTTTTGGTTTTAAGTCAATAAATCTAGATAACTAAAGGTTATATGTTGCAGGGTGCAGGAAAAGGGGCCTGACATCGATTATTATTGTGTATACTCATATTACATATAAGTAATCGGCTCTCAGAACAGGCTGTACACCTAGATTTGGGCGTATGGTCGTAGGTAAAAATTAAATAAATTTTTTTGTCGCTTTTGTATAATATGACTTTTTACGCAAACTTACGAACAACCGGGATAAAACCGGTTTACTGGTTGCAGTCCTAAAATTGATATAACTTCCCTTGAAAACGTCTCCTTCAAGCTCCAAAAAGAGCTATACTATAAAAAATTAATACATATCTTTTTCGGAATTAGCTAGCTGTAGCTTAAACTTTTCGAAACGGTCATAATTAAAACGAATATTATCAAAAAGTCTTGGATTTAAAGTTATTTGACTATATATAACTATAAGTTCATCTCCTAACTCTTTGTTCTTCCAGAACTTTTGCAATTAGTGTTTAAAGTCTTGGGTACCAAGCCTTTTAGATTCCGGATGTGTGTAATTCGAATAATTAATTAAGCATCTCAAATTTTATTTGCAAATATCGACATACAGAACTTCAACGTCGGAATGAGTTATTCATTTGTGATGATGTGTAGAGAATTGTTTACTGTGCCGATAAGTCCGCTGCCTCCGTCGTACAACAAAATCGTTGGCCAAAGATAAAGAATATATAATTAATTGCTGCTTTTAGAGCGCACAGACGGAGACAGTGGGTTTTCTTACTGTTTAAGTGTTCACACATGCTCGTAATTAGTTTCGAATACATCCCACGTCTTTCCATACCATGTACTCATTAGAATTTTTTACTCTTGCAAATGTACTTTCAGAGGTTTAGTGTAATTCATTTATGTATTTTAGTTATTTACAATAAGAAAGTAGTATCACATTAGGATGTAGCAAAAATGGTAAACATTTGTTTTATTTGGCTAGCTATCTGTTGTTGATCCTATGCAAAAGCTGTATTTGTGCAAAAACGTCTTAGTTAGTCGCCACTCGAAATTCCTTCCTGATTATGCAAAGTCTTATCGTTATCAAGGGAACATCGCTAAGAAGCCATTGCAATTGCATTGTCAAATTGAAATACTTTAAAGTATTTTTTATACCCTGTACCTATAGGTACAAAGGGTATACAAGATTTGTGCAATGTATGTAAAGGACAGGAGGAGGCGTGGCAGACCCCAAGTCCTTTATGCTTATCATAACCTCGGGTAGCGATTGAGCCATGTCCGTCCGTTCGTCTGTCCGTCCGTATGAACGCCTAGATCTCGGAGACTATAAATTCTAGAGACACGAAACTTTACCAGCAGGTGCGCATATTTCCTAAGAAGATGAAGTTGGTTGAATCATGTCAATATCTTCCCCCGTTCCCCCACAGTAGAGTTTCGCGGTTTTTAGCCACACCGTTTATTATTTTCATCATTCATGTGTAAAAAATGAGCAAAATCGGACAAATACAACAGAAGTTATAGTCAAAAATGTGCAAATTTCACCACCCCTTGCCAATAAACTGCGTCAATATTTGACTCTACGCAATTATGGCTACAAGTGACCTAGAATCACAATTTTTGGTAAGCTCATTCATGTGGCTCCAATGAACAAATCCACATCCAAATTTTATCGATGCGGTCCCCCCACCCCCCGCAATCCATTTACCGTGTTTTCTCCCACACCCCTCAACATACCAACTTGAAACTTACCCCGTATACTTTAAATAAGTTCTTTGTTGTAACATTCGAGTTTCATCAAAATGGGTAAAAATTTAGGGAGCTTATAGGTATAAATATCGGAAAAAAAAAAAATTCCAATTGGAAAGTTCTTAGATGGAATATGCAGGAAAAATTTTTTTGACACAAAAGGTACAGGGTGTTCCACTGTCGGGCACCGCCTCGACTGTACCACATTTTTTTATGTTTTTTTTTTATGTAAATACTTGAATACGCAAAAGTTTTGGATAAATAACTCATTTTTTATGAAGATATCGTAACCAAATTTGGCACTCGGAAGTTTTTTATATTTCCCAATCAATGTACCAAATTTGATCAAAATCGGTTGACTATATCATAAAGCTCCCATAGGACAGAACGGTCAAAAAAAGGGTTTGGTACAAAATTCGTAACCAAAGGGTCTAGCTGATTTTTGGAAACTAATGATGCCGTTAGTTCAATGCATATAGCAAAATATATTTTAGTAGTAAATATTTTGGTATATGAATCAAATCGATTTGGTGGAACAATGTTTAAAAAAAATAAAACGAAAATTTTTTAATGTTTTTTTAAAAAAATGTATGAAAAAAGATATTTTATTTATTTCAAAATATGTATGTCCAAAATTATAATACATTTTTATAATATTTAATAGAATGCATACTTCTTGCTTATATGATGAAAAAAAATGATTTATTTTGTAAGTAAATATAACAATTATAACATTGCTCAACAAACAATTTTTTAATTATTTGCATTAAATTATATAATTTTAATAAAAATGTATGGGGTTAAATTAAACACAAATAATTATACCAAATTTACCATTCGCAATATATAATTAATATATAGGTATAATAAGTATACAATTTTCATTAGAGCTTCATCAAATTCTGTTCGACTTGGTCATAGACTGCCTCAAAGTATTCTTATATGCAAAGGGAAGCAATATTTTCAATAATTTTTAATTTAGACGATAAACAGTCGAACCTTAAATATTTATGCCACATACTAAATTAAATAAATCCTTTTTGTGGATTTAATTAAATTTCAAAACAAATAGTATCTAAAAGATTCTATTTTCATTCGATGCAGCTCTTAAAGAAGTTGATAAATAGAATTAGAAACTCCTGTTTTTGAAAGCATTTTCTTGCGACTATTTTGTTTTTGAAATTGTCAATTGATATAATTGACCAAAAATTAAATGCCAAACTTTCATCTTTGTTTATTTCAAAGAACTTTTAAGTCGAAATATCTAACAACGCGTCGCGGCAATAAGAAAATCTGTAGAAAATTTTTTCATAACAACTTTTAATGCCGTGTTAATAAAAAAAAAAAAGGACAATATTTGATCACGCAGATTTCAAAGTCCAATAAGTTAGGGATAAGAAATTATGTAAATGAGATTAGAAATTTGGCACGTCTCTGAACTCTGATTGCAATGAAATCCCAATTGGGCTAGTTGCAATCTGTCACCAGAAGAAACCTTGCTGCGGTTATGAGTCCTAAAACTGTCCATGCGAATGAAAATCGTATTAAAATGTCAAAAGTTAAAGCCATTAGTAAACCAATTTTAAAAGTATCCATCACTGTTGTTGATATAGATATTTTATACGGAAACGGATTTCTAAGTATTAACAATGCTTCAAAAATCTGCAAATTCAAACCCCCTCTATTTATGAGATGTTAGCATTTAATTAAAAGCAAGTCCATTTTTATTAAGTGCACGCCATCACATCTAAATATTATTAATATGTGGTTCTACGAAAGTCAACTTGGCTAAGGAAACCCTCGACTAAATCCTTACCTCGTAATTGAAAATGCTCAGAGCTAATTTATGCGTGCGATCTTCTTGTTTACCACCCAAAGTGCACAACATTTTCCAATTCAAAAATAAATTCTATGTCATACCATGTAAATCATTTTCAGAGCTATCCGTTTTGTGGAGACGGAGCTCAAAGCGATTTATCAAAAATAAATCATTTTGACGAGTGGCGTCCGCGCTCCAAGTCTGGTGGCCTCACAGTTGGGTGTGCCCGGCATACCTGTCGCCAGAAATATCGCGTTAGTGATAAATGGTAGATTAGTTTGCACAATTTAAACAAGGGCTACATTTGGTGCTGTGGGTAAAAGACATTATAGCCGGAGTGTGTTCTTTATTTACATATGTATGTACTTTAATATTGTGCATAACATAGTAATTAGTGCTTGATTTAGCTATGTATGTAAGTTGTCTGTTTCCAATTTAAACAGAAGATACATCTTTCTGGACTCAAAGAATTGTAATAATTTTTAAAACTTGCCTACTTTTTTGGGAATGGTTCTAACAAAAACTCGCAAGATGAAATCTCAGGCGTTGTAGACAAGATCATTGACCGCGCCTTTATTATACCCTGTACCGTATGGTACAAAGGGTATATTGTGTTTGTGCAAGCCGAAAATGTATGTAACGTACAGAAGGAGAAGCCGGAGACCCCCCAAAGTTACCTAAAGTATGATCAGGGTGACTAGAGAAGTCGATATACCCATGTCCGTCTGTCCGTATGAACGCCTAGATCTCAGAGATGGTAAGAGCTAGAGCAACCAAACTTTCAGATAAGATCCCTTATTAATCCATAGGAGACAAGTTTATTTTATTTTTTTGATATCGGGACTACATTATATAGCTCCCATAGGGGTGTTTCAGAGGACCTCGAAAAAAAGCAAAAGTTTTAGATGGATAATTCGTTTGTTTATGAAGATATCGTAACCAAATTAAGCACACAATAGTTTTTTAGAGTTCCAGGGCACTGTACCAAATTTTATCAAAATCGGTTGACTATATCATATAGCTCCCATAGGACCAATCGGTCAAAAAATCGTGTTTTGTACAAAATTCGTTGGGTTTCGTTTATTTGTGAACATACCGTAACCACATTTAGCATTAGGAAGTTTTTTAGAGTTCCCAAGCACTATACCAAATTTGATCAAAATCGGTTGACTATATCATATAGCTCCCATAGGATCGATCGGTCGAAAATTTGTTTTTTGTACAAAATTCGTTGTGAATCGTTTGTTTGTGAAGATATTGTAACCAAATTAAGCATTAAGAAGTTTTTTAGAGTTCCCAAGCACTGTACCAAATTTGATTAAAAGCGGTTTACTATATCATATAGCTCCCATAGGGCCAATCGGTCAAAAAAACGTTTTTTGCACAAAATTCGTTGTGTTTCGTTTATTTGGCAAAGAAATATCTTTTGGAGTTTGTAAGCAATATATCGGACTTGATTGCAATTTGGTGGTACAGGGTATCCCAAAGTCGTCCGCGCCCGACTTTAACGTACGCCATCTTTTTTAATTATTATTACTATTATCATAGGTTCTCGTTATTCGAGGCAGGGACATAGGGCCTCAAATAGATATTCATAGTATAATTAAAGAAATTCATAATTAATTGAATAAAAGATGGCGTACGTTAAAGTCGGGCGCGGACGACTTTGGGATACCCTGTACCACCACATTGCAATCAAGTCGGATATATTACTTACGAACACCAAAAAAAATTCTTTGCCAAATTCAGTTACAATATTTTTATAAACAAACGAAACACAACGAATTTTGTTCAAAAAACGTTTTTTTGACCGATCGGTCCTATGGGATCTATATTATATAGTCTACCGATTTTGATCAAATTTGGTACAGTGCTTGGGAACTCTAAAAAACTTCTTAATGCCAAATGTGGTTACGGTATGTTCACAAACAAACGAAACACAACGAATTTTGTACAAAAAACAAATTTTCGACCGATCGATCCTATGGGAGCTATATGATATAGTCAACCGATTTTGATCAAATTTGGTACAGTGCTTGGGAACTCTAAAAAACTTCTTAATGCCAAATGTGGTTACGGTATGTTCACAAATAAACGAGACACAACGAATTTTGTACAAAACACGATTTTTTGACCGATTGGTCCTATGGGAGCTATATGATATAGTCAACCGATTATGATCAAATTTGGTATAGTGCTTGGGAACTCTAAAAAACTTCGTAATGCCAAATTTGGTTACAATATCTTCACAAACAAACAAAACACAACGAATTTTGTACAAAAAACAAATTTTCGACCGATCGATCCTATGGGAACTATATGATATAGTCAACCGATTTTGATAAAATTGGGTACAGTGCTGGGCGTTTCTAAAAAACTTCCGATTTGGTTATGATATCTTCATAAGCAAACGAATTATCCATCTAAAACTTTTTTTTTTTCGAGGTCCTCTAAAATACCCCTATGGGAGCTATATAATATATCCCCGATATCAAAAATATAAAATAACCTTGTCTCCCGTGACATAATAAGGCATAAAAGCTGAAAGCTGCGAATGAGCGAGACCAATATATGCGCAAATTGTGGCGGCGATCACGTTTCCTCTTTTAAAGGCAGTAAAGTCCGAATGGATCTAGCCGAAGAACTTAAGCCACGAGTAAGATTGTCAAAAAATGGACATTCGCCTCCCGGCAGGATAAACATCCAATTCACCTCGAACTCCAACTTTATTTCTGAATCCGTCGTCAAAAACGGTTTCTCCTATGCTGACATGGCTACACATAATAATAGTGAAAACTTTAATAGATCTGCAAAACAAAATATGCCACAGCCAAGAAACTTCGTAGAAGATCAAGGGCTGAAAAAAAATTTATTATAGTATATTTGAAAAAGCTATTCAGGATATTAATTCCAGATTAGACCAAATGTTCAAACTAATTCAGGAAACGTTGGAATCTAATAAAGCCTTTCGTGACCTGGTTAACAAATTCATATCAAAATGAATACTCCTGATCTAAAAATCGGATTATGGAACGCACGTGGATTGGTCAGAAAGAACGAAGAACTTAGGATTTTTCTTAGTGCCAACCATATTGACATTATGCTGATTACGGACACTCATACATATGCGCGTGCAGATTGCGAGAATGAATGTGCCGATGCATGGCGGCGATGTTTCGATTGAGCCCTTATGCCTTCCTCCCAAAGAGCATTGGACAAAGGCCGACGTTGATCAACTTATAATCACCTTGGGCGACACATACATCGCCGGCGGTGATTTTAACGCAAAGTATCCATGGTGGGGTAACTTAAGATCGATAGTGCCACCACTCGATAGTTTACACTTCGATAGTTGAAACTATCGATACTATCGATAGTACTACCGAAGAAAGTAAAATATGACACACAAAAAAAGAGCACATTCTTTAAATAAGTACCATAGAGCAAGTGGGGAAAATGCTAATACTTACAAAAAAAGTATTTCAACATTTTTAACAGAAACGTTTTATTCATGACATTGTAAAAAGAGATCCTTTATAAATTACATCTTAAAAAACCAAAAACTTTCCATTCAACCATAAACAATCATAAAAAATGTGGTACAGTCGAGGCGGTGCCCGACAGTGGAATACCCTGTACCTTTTGTGTCAAACAAATTTTTCCTGCATATTCCATCTAAGAACTTTCCAATTGGAATTTATTTTTTTTTGGTGAAAATCGATATTTATACCTATAAGTTCCCTAAATTTTTACCCATTTTGATGAAACTCGAATGTTACAACAAAGAATTTATTAAAAGTATACGGGGTAAGTTTCAAGTTGGTATGTTGAGGGGTGTGGGAGAAAACACGGTAAATGGATTGCGGGGGGTGGGGGGACCGCATCGATAAAATTTGGATGTGGATTTGTTCATTAGAGCCACATGAATGAGCTTACCAAAAATTGTGATTCTAGGTCAGTTGTAGCCATAATTGCGTAGAGTCAAATATTGACGCAGTTTATTGGCAAGGGGTGGTGAAATTTGCACATTTTTGACTATAACTTCTGTTGTATTTGTCCGATTTTGTTCATTTTTTACACATAGACGCATGTAGCTACAACGCATCGCTCTGTTAAATTTCAGGTGAAAATATTTAACGGTGTGGCTAAAAACCGCGAAACTCTACTGCGGGGGAACGGGGAAAGATATTGACATGATTCAACAAACTTCATCTGCTTAGGAAATATGCGCACCAGCTGGTAAAGTTTCGTGTCTCTAGCTCTTATAGTCTCTGAGATCTAGGCGTTCATACGGACGGACGGACGGACATGGCTCAATCGCTACCCGAGGTTATGATAAGCATTTTGGTATAAAGGACTTGGGGTCTGCCACGCCTCCTTCTGTCCGTTACATACATTGCACAAACCTAGTATACCCTTTGTACCTATAGGTACAGGGTATAAAAAATTATCTTGCAAGTAGCTTGTTTTTGTGGCAGAAGATTAACATGTCGACATTTAAACTATACTATATAAGAAACTATAAGGCCACTTCTACTGAACATCCATTCTCCCACTTTCAGTAGAAGTGGCAGGAGTGCATAAACATTTGTTGAGTAAGTTTTGTAGTCCAACACAGTCGGATCCCTGAAAGTAGAATAATTTTTAGTTACATTTTTTAATTGCTTATACTAAACTTCCAAAAGCTCAATCGATTTGCATTTTGGCTTAAATTTTGACTGGCCAAATAAAGTGGAATGCTACCTAATTTGTAGAGAATTTTTTTGTTTTTTGCAACACGTATTTTGTGAAATTCGAAATTTTGGAAGCCAAAGTCGTCTACTATCCGGAAAGGCTGGACGTCTGTGGCAATCATTAAGGGTAATGGATCATCGATTTTTGGTTTTTTATGCGAAGAATTTTTACAACAATTTGACTTACTTAAATAATTTTTTATGGTCCCCATCGGATTTGGTGACTCTAAAAGCGTCGGATGGTCAAAAAGGTTCGACGTGTTACCACTGGTTTTGTATTATTTTTGTCATGTTGCCAATTTTTTGTCCGTCGATTTGCCAAAAAAGTTTTTTACATACAAAAGTATACTATCGATATATCGAACAAAACCATCGATAGTATCCGTAAAAGGAAACTATCGATAGTGTCATCGATAGTATCCCACCTCTAGGGGAAATCGTTTGCAAGAGGCAATAACCAGTAGTTCGTCCCAAATTTTAGCCACTGGTGAGCCAACGTTTTACTCTTATAACATTCGGCTTGTCCCCTCTATTGTCCCCTCTGGATTTTTCATCATTAATGGGATTGCTAAGTTTACAGTAAATATGCTATATGAACTCTCTTCGGATCACTTGCCAGTTTTAGCAACACTGCATCAAACACCGAAATTTAAGCCCAGGAAGCAACATATGCTGCCGTTCGGCTTTTCTGTAGAAGCTCTTAAATGTGATCTGGATAAAAGATTGAATCTTAATATGGAAATTAACAACGCAGAGGATATCGAAGATGCAGTCTCTATCTTCATGAGAAACATTTCACAGGCCACGTTAATCGACGAGTCAGAAGGGAATACGCAAGAGCGGGAGACGTTCGTGTCCATCAGATCTACAGGAGGTTGTCTAATCGACTTCAAAAGGTCCTTGTGAAATACAAGCAAGATACATTTGATCGCTTGCTGGATAGTGGAAGCCCCGATTTATCTGCCAACTATTCTCTTTGGAGGCTTACAAATCGCATTAAGAGGCAGGCTATCCCGAAGGCCCCGATTAAGGAACCAGCAGTTGGCTGGTCTTATTCCAGTCTGCAGAAGGCTGAAATCTTTGCTGACAGCTTAGAGGAGAGGTTTAAGCCGCTTAACCTCTCGCCGGAGGTCATGCGAACGAATGTTCGAATGCAGTTGGAGACGCCATTTCAAATGTCGTTGCCTACAAACCCAGTCACTCTTCAGGAGATGGAACTGCATATCAAAAAACTGAAGACTAAAAAATCTCCAGGCGAAGACCGCTTAGATAACAGAACCCTTTAGCTTCTTCCAACAAAAGCGCTTCTTTTCATCTTCTGCTTTTTAATAGTATACTTAGATTGGGACATTTTCCAAATATCTGGATGTCAGCGCTAATAACGATGATACCGAAGCCGGAGAAACAGCCTCCTTCCTGCTCTGGGTAAAATGATGGAAAGGGTAATACTAAACCGAATTCTCCAACTCGAAAACGTTTCACAAGCAATTCCAAAGTGGCAATTTGGCTTTCGTAAAAATCACGGGACTCCAGAACAACTGCATCGTGTTGTCAATTTTGCATTGGAGTCCATGGAGTATAAGATGTATTCAGTGGCTGTGTTCATGGATATTCAGCAAGCTTTTGATAGGGTGTGGCATGATGGCCTGCTCAGCAAATTAAACAGCAGTCTGACTCCTCAACTTTTCCTGCTCGTCAACAGCTTTCTAATGGGCAGGTCCTTTTGTGTCGTGATCGATGGAGCAAAATCAACAAAGCGACCCATCTGTGCAGGTGTTCCCCAAGGCAGTGTGCTAGGGCCCACTCTTTACTCAATTTATACTGCCTACGTCTGGTGCAGTTGCAAGATTTGGAGTGGACAACATTTTCATAGCTACCTACGCGGATGACAATGCAGTGCTAACGAGAATCTGGGAAATTGACATTGCCACGGAGGCTTTGCAGCAATATGTATGTAGTTTTGAAAATTGGGCTGTAGATTGGAACATAGGAATCAACGGCAGCAAATGCGCATGTGTCATATTCGCGAAAAGAACACGATCATGCCCCGGTATTTTGATGCTGGGCTCCACTCTCAAGCATGAGCCTGCACATAAATACTTGGGTGTAAATTTGGACAGAAGGCTTACTTTCAAAAGGCATGTCCATGGTCCAGCAAATAGCATGGCTGCTTTCCCCCAAAAATAAGCTCTCCTTTCCAACTAGGTCACCATATACAAGTCCATTTTGAGCCCAATATGGAAGTATGCGCTGCAAGTGTACGGAATTGCCCTAAAGTTGGCGACGTCATACGGTGACAAGCTCAAAAATACATCGAACGCCTTGAAGTACATCCAAATGCGCTTGCGAGGCGGCTGACCTTGAGGCCTAGAAAGAGAAGACTTAAAAGGTGCCATCCCGGTTACCTTCCTATGAGATTCCTATAAATAAGTTCAAAAAATTTTAAAACCGCATATAAATATGTATATATTCCTGTAAATATTGTTTTTTCCGTATGTAGAGCTCTTTGATTATAATTGGTTTTTCTTTTCCTTTTTTTATGTACATCTAGGTTAGGCTGCCAAGATTGGTAGTAGGGAACTAGTTTAATTACATTATATACAAACTTTTTTAATAAAAAAAAAAGTGCCTACAACGGCTTATCCTATACTCTTACGAGATTCGACTGTTGGTAACTGATCTACCATCACTATGGTCAAGGCGAAAGTCCAATGCTTTCAAAATTATTATATAATTTATTAATCTTTATTCGAAGTTAAAAGTTCGAACATACATATTTTAGTCGCAAATATATAAATACGGCTTTGTCAAGTTTCGAATCAAACTATTAAACAGTAGGTATAATTCTAAACCATGAAATTCTCCTACGACGATCAGGCCAAGGATATCGTTATAACTCAATTTCATCTACGTTCAGATAGTGCCGACTTTTAGTAACATTTAATGTATACAGCTCTTATGGTCTCTAAGATCTTGGCAGGACAGACAGACAAAACTGCCCGGGCTCATTCTGGTTTTACAGAATATCTACAATACCTTGCTCATACTGGAAATGCGTATGGCCAATATGGAAATGTGTGAGACCACAAAAATTATATACAACATAGACAAATGATCATCACGACAAAAAAATCGATTCAGCCATGTACGTTTGTCGAGGGTGAATATTTCTTGCAGAATCTAATTTTGTTCTAGTTTTTTTACATGGAAAAAATTGCGTATGACGCATCAGTCTGTACTTGTTAGCTGTTTCTCAAAGACCATTTGTTTTCTATGAATGGCAGAAGGAGACCATATAAAGTACACATATTCCTGATCAGCATCAGCCGCCGAGTCGACTTAGCTATGTGTGTCTGTCAGTCCGTCACCCGCATGAACGAAAGGATCTCAGAGGCTATGAGAGCTACAGAGCTTAAAGCTTCCCAAACGATGCGCATTATCGTCATTTATTATTACAATTCATTTATTTATTTACAACTTTTAGCTAGAAGATTATTTAAAAACGGCTTGATCTGCGTTGGTACACCGTTTTTTTTATGTTTCAGTAAAAAGTTATCTAAGCTACAACCAAAAGACAAAAATCATACATCTTTCCTAGATCTCAGAGATGGTAAGAGCTATAGCCAACACACATTAGGGTTGCATCCATTATCTCACGGGAAAAAAGTTTATTTTATTTTTTCGATACCGAAGTTGTTTTATACTGCTCCCATGGGGGCATAATTGGCTGGTTTATGCTGATATGCCTTATCGAACATTTTTTGGAGTTTCCGAGAGCTGTACTAAATTTCATCAATTTGGTTTATACTCGTTTTAAATTTTATTAAGATGAGTAAGAGTATATCATCTTCCTTTTTCATGGACCTGTTTGAATATTATCTATTAAATTTAAGGCTTGGTTATTACTATCGTGTAATAATCTGATACCTGGTAAAAAATTCTAAAAATTGGGTCACGTATTATGGGTACAGACCCTATAATTTCTTTCTTAATTTGCTTGTGGTTTGTTTTATCTATAATTGAATTGATTCATATTGGAAGTATCAACAATTCAGTGATATCCAACAATCACAATTTGTTAAATTATAATCTTTAAGGTCTATGGACTACACGTCTATTAATTGTTTCCGCTAAGCGCAACGCAAAGTCCCGAATTGTAGTTAAATGACATATGAATCGATCGATCGGGTTTCGTGCATTTCGGAACTATGTATGTAATATAAGTATGTCGCCATCGTGACACATGGTCAATACAGCCGCCCATACAAATCAAGTAATTACCAAGGCTCTTCGAGGCGACCCCAAACAAAAAACAAAAAAAAAGTACCTTTAGACATGATACGTTTAGTATTTCGAAATTAGAAATCGACGCAACATCAAACGTTGGCATTGTCACTGTTTGCCGACAAAAGCGAACCACAAAGAATACCGATTTGTTTATTTGTTTTGAAGAGTGAGTAAATGTGTTCCTCATTTTGAATGTGTGGAGATTGTTGTGTGTGCTTATGTTTGCACAGCAATTTCATTTTCAAGAGTTAGATAAGATCCCAGATTCTGATACCATATCAACGCGGACGATAACACCAATCTCTGACTGGTAAAAAATTGTGTTCAATCGCTTGGGCCAATGAACGAACTTTCTGACTCCAGAGTGTCTGCCAGTGAATGTTGGAACGATTGTATAAGGGGTATGGAAGCTGGTTCGTAAACTTAATTCAAAATGTTGATTTTATATGTTAGCGTACAACCCCACTTCACACCATGCACAGTTTGTTGCTTTGAACCAATTTAGTAAAAACATAGATTTTAAAATCGAACCACCCTCCCGTACGAAAGATCCCATACAGTTTCCACGTGGATTTAGGTAAAGAAAAGGGTTTTATTAATTTTATGTGTATTGACGCGAGAAATGCAAAGAATTTAATTTAAGAATATTTATATCGGGTTTTGTGAGGCTGAAGCCATTGACATGCACTAATACTTGTAGGTTGCTCTCTGCTGCCGTAGCTATGTACGTATGTATGTACATATGTATAAAGTATACTATGTGCCCAATACTGAAAAGCAACAATTTCATGTCCAAATGCTTTCCAGGTGACATGAAACAACACTTAAGTACAAAGCAACAGTAATAGATAAGAGCTGGCGGGGACGACGGCTGCGTAGCTCCCAATCGGGCAGACTGTGCAACATGCCGTCTGTTGATTCTCTTAAGTACATACGTATAATCCCAAACACAAATTTTTGTGGGTGTGCGCAAGTTTACGAGTATTTAGGGTACGCTAAAAGAAAGTGTCAGGGAAGCTGCTCTGGATGGGATGAAACACATATGTATAACGAAACGTGGAAATCTGCATACATTAAAATTGTTTTCAATATAATCTGCATGTTCAATCCAATAACAGCCAAATGTCCAAAGACCATGTTTAACAAAAAGGAAATAAAGGCAATTTGAGCGTACAGGTATGCTCTGCGATACATGTTTTTGTTCTTTGAAATTTGCACAACATCTGCATCAGTTCACATAATGGGGAGCCCCCTTTTTTGGAAGACATTATGTGGTGCACACCCTTTGGCACATTTGTCACTTTTCTACAGACTTAAACGTTGAGATTTACGGTTCTAAGTAAATTAGCTATGTACTTGATTTCTCGGCGCCAGGATGTATAGTCAACCATATCCTTCACTGTTTTAAAAGAAACAATCTGCAATTATCTACATAGTTCTGAAGGATGGACCGCACTCAAGAGGTTGGTTTATTTTTCAATGGAAATTTTAAATAGTCTTTAGTATTAACATGAATGCGTATTCTCTTTTTTCCTATTTTGAATACGACACTTGGTATCCAAATACATTCAAAATACAATACACTAAACATACAAGACCATATTGCGTTAAACCCCTTAAACATGAGAAGTTTCGTTTTACAGAAGAATTTTTCTTTAAAGTTTCAATTTTTTTTCACTCATAAATCATTTACAATTGTCCAATTGGCCACTATGCAATCTAATAAATGGGGTACTTTAACTATGTTTATACATACACACTGCACTATTTTGTCACTTATGTATGTAGGTTATGCAGTATAAAACACATGTTAGTATGCAAGTACATATCTTTAATACCATAGAATTTTGCCAGCTTAAACTAAATATCGAGAACTTAGCGCTAAAAGATCGTGATATTTTTAACACTCAATTTTTTATGATAAAGTGCTTGTAGACTTTTACATTAGACATGTAATACAATTTAGATTTAAATTAAAAAATTTGAATGCAGTAGTTTTTTTGCAGTTAATCAGGATGGATTGGTGATCATATTTGACAACTGCGATTCATAAAAATATATGTATGTATGTACCTATAGGTACAAAGGGTATACATATTAGATTTGTGCAATGTATGTAACGGACAGAAGCAGGCGTGGCAGACCCCAAGTCCTTTATACCAAAATGCTTATCATAACCTCGAGTAGCAATTGAGCCATGTCCGTCTGTCCATCCGTCCATCACTTTGCCCATAAACTGCATCAATATTTGACTTTATGTAATTATGGTAAAAAATTACCTTCAATCACCAATTTTGGTACGATTATTTATATGGTCCTAACACGCACATCCAAATTTATCGATGAGGACCCCCACCCCACGCAATTGGTTTACCGTGATTTCCCCTCAATATATCAACTTGAAACTTACCCCATATAAGTACTTTAAATAACTTATTTAAAGTAACTTTCGATTTTTATCTAAATCGCAACAAAAAAAAACAAAAATATGCAGGAGTAAAATTTTTTCGAGAAAATAGGTACTGGGTATTACACGGTCGGGCACCTCGACTGTATCACATTTTTTAAACAATTAAAAAATAATATTATGTGTCCACATGAAATTTAATTCAGTCAATTCGAACTGACGGAATTTGAAAGTCCGAAACATGATTGAACTTCGAAAATAGTTTGAAACTTTTCAGTTTTCTTGTTTACACCAATTATACTTAGAACTCATGGTTCGAAACGATTTTAAAAATTAGACCAAACTCTGAATTTCTATCCTTAAAAAATTCCAACATATTTAAAAAATTTTCAACAATTACCTAAAATATGTTCAATTTTTTAAAGCAATCAATTTTTGAATGAGTTAGGCTTTGTTCCCGAAAGCTTTACTGTAGACAAACATACATCCAAACATAAAAAAAGTTTAAAAAAATTTATGATTTAGTTACAGTTGTTTAGACTTTTTTTTATGTACTTGTCTCTGGAAAGAGATCTCTTCTTATTATAAAAATTGGCCAAAAAACTGATGATATTTGTGTGCTATTTTTGCTCATATATGTTCATATTTCCCTATTACATATTTATGTTAACACTAATATGTATTTATAAAAATTACTTGTAATAATACATATTAGGAACGTAGTAAAATAATATGTCACGCCCTAAATAAAACTTTAGCTTATCAAAAATAACTAGCGTATATTTTGTAACATAATAAAATTTATTAAATTGATTTAAAATATTATTTCATATTTCGTAGTTTTTTGCCATTTTGTAGATGCGTCAAAAAGTTACTTCCATTTTTCTTGCGTGCTAAATCCCATAATGCCAATAAATCCTAAAGCCCTAGTCTCCAGAACCTACCTTTTGTACTAAATATAATGCTACAAAACGCTATTAGAAAATTAAAATATTAAATAAATTGTATATTTTCCTTACTTTTTATAATTTCAAAGGTCTTCGAATGTAATCGTGGAAATGCCCATATGCATACTATTTTTTTATCGTCTACTTTTAAATAAAATGTGTGTCATTGCTAATGTGAAGGTAAGAATAAAATAATTGAAAATAAATTATAAACGATCGAATTAGGACAAGAACTATGTCATGCAGAGATCAATGACAATGACACTGGTTTCCATTTTACAAAGACAGGTCATTTGAAACACTTTATACCACTATACTTGTGTGATCCTGGAAATAGTTTGTATTTAAATGTCCCATTACCAATTTTTAGTTAGTTTAAAAATTGTTTTACAAAAGATATAACGAAAGCCATCGGTTTCGAAACTAAATTTACGAGCCCAGTGTAGAAAATATTCAAGGTATAGAACTATTCTTTTTTTTTTTTTAAATAATGCTAGTTTTCAATATGAAATTTTTCCGTTTATTTAAAAATTGTATAGTGAAAATATAATAATAATAACACTAAATTATATAATAAATATATATATTTTAAATAGATTTTAAATCCGATTCTGGTTATTAAATGTTTTGTATTTTTGTTAATTTGTTATTATTATTATATTTGTCAACATTAAACATTTTCCGATTATTCGCATGCGTGCCACCATAAAATGGATTCCAATGACGTCCAAGGGGAAGTATAACGTATCGAGCATTCTGATTGATCAGCCCCCGTTTTCCAGTCAAAGATGGGCGTAGCCGATTTCCTACAAATCGAAGTAAGTAAGCGGCAAGTCACTCCGTCTTCTTTTCACAAATGTTACTAAGTACATGTGAAAGAGTAGCAGCACCCGATTGGAAACGCGCACAATCAGAACAATAGTACTCTCGCTCTAACACATTGCCAATGCCCATCATGCTTCGCTTCACTACGCTGCTTACATTTTCGGCGCTCGGGCAATGCTAGCAATCGGAGCAACTTTATTCTACATTTTGTGCTCAAACGCGAGTAGGTTCGTTTCACGGCAGTGTCTGTCAATTTTAATCGTTAACGTCGGGTAAACCGCTGTCAGGCTTAACTTGTTTTGCCGTGGCAATTGGATTTCAGATAGAATAGATACAATTAATACAATAACAAAAATTATACTTTAATTATAAAATTATAAAGCAAGCAAGCAAATACATGCATATGTATGTTGTATCTATGCGAAAGTAATGATAATTTATCTAAAGCTACCTTTGGATTGGCCCAGTAATTATTAAATATACAATGAAAAAAATTATATATACATTTTGTGTCACCAAATGATGATGTAAATACTGCAAGCCAAACATAAAGGGGAGGTAAATTAGTTTGTCGCAGATATAAATAAAAATAATAAAAAATAAAGTGCAATGAATAGCCGGAACGTGACACTCCCAACACCGACAATGCCAACAAAATGCAATAAATCTGTTTACCTCAAATACTTAAACACAATTTGACGGAGTTACATCTGCCGTATCTGCTATATCAACAAAAGAGTAAAAGTCAATAAAAAAATCAAGTAAAATAGCAATACAAAAAAAGAAAAAAAGGGGCAAATTCCCACAAAGCAAACAAAACATTTTCCGGTGACATTAACACAACTGCTCGACAATTTGTTTTATCAATTTTCAACAACTCCAACAACAAGCGTAAGAGTCAACAAAAGCGCTGAGAGAGCTAGCTTAACTTTAGTCGTGTCGAGCAAGCAAGACGACTGCCCCACCTCCACCTCTGCTTTCGCCTTCGCCTTCCGTCACCGCAGCCCCATCACCATAGAGCTGCGGTGTTGCGCGCAGCCCAACTCCTCTTTAAGTGTTTAGCTATCATACTACAATACAAGCAGCATCCTTCTGGGGTGCCATAACAGGAACTCACGTGTTCTTATAGCAGCGGTCGAAAGCTATAGCGAGATGGCTGCATATGCGCAGTTCGGATATAGTTACCCGGCGGCAAATCAGGTAAGCAATTGATTTTTTTGACTTTTCCTGTAACGGATTCGTAATCGTGTATATAAATATATATACATATTTCCCAATGCAGCTATCCCTCTGCGGGTTTCATGCTCACTTTACGAAATTCTGATTGGAACTAAACTGAAACAGTGGAGGTATAAATAAATGAATTTTTTCTTGAAATACAGAATATATTTTGGGAAAAGTTTGATTATCCGTCGTGCAAAAACAAAAAAAAAAACAACAAATTAATAAGCCTAAAAGATTTCAAATATTTTACTAAACTTGTCCTATAATGATAAACAAGGTAACGTTGTAAAGGGAATTATATGTTCTTTATTATGTTCCCGGATCATTCTTATGCCGGACTTATAGTGTACATAAGACAAATACTTAAAGGAACATCCTTTTACCGATATAAAATATCTTTTTTTTTTTTTTTTTTTTTTTGTTGTTAAAAATGTGTATATTTTTTTAAACAATAATATAAAATTTGTGTACTAAATATAAAATATCAGCCAACACTATCATCCATATTAGGAATCATGTAGGACACTATTTTTACTTCTTTTGTGATTTCTTTTGTTGCATTGCCAATTCTTAGCTTAAAGTTCCGAAAGTCTGCCACTCTTACCGAGCGTTACTTTTTAAAGAAGTATATGGCCTAACCGATTGGAATAAGAGCAGTTTGATTATATATGCATTTGGAATTAGAAAGTTTACTAATACATATAAAATATATGCAATTCTTAAATAACCACAGGAAGCTTCTCAAAATTTGTTGCATGCAAAATTGAAATATTTTATTAAAATTTGAATTATCTTAATTTGTTATTGCTTTATTAATATGTTATAATTATTAGCTATTAAGAAAATTACTTAAAGATACTTTTAATTAAGCCGTTTCAGGTGTTTAATTTTTTTTTGATTAAATTTATATATATGTATTTGTTTAGTACATATACACAAATTTCGCTCACTTTATTTGACGGAATCCAATTTAGACCAGCCATCTCAAGAATTCAAGTAATTTCCTTCAAAAAAGAACTAAAATTATTTAGTCTACGAATAATATAGTTTAAACATACTTTATAAATAAAATAAGTCGTTTCCCCTTGATCCGCAAAATGTTACCTTCAGTCGAGGCTGGGCCCTAAACGAAACACAGAAAAACAAAAAATTTTATTTTAAAAACGCATTCCATAATTGATTTATGAATTCTTAATGTAAACAGTAAATGTCCCAAAGCAAGGACAACTCAAGTCAATTTTATAAAAGCAGACGATATTAAAACAACGATGACAGTCAGGCCTTCTTAGTCACATTAACAAAAACTCTCATTAAATTATGCGTTTTCCTGTAAAATGTGTGTGAATGCATGGACCAATAACTCCTGTACCACTACGTCTGGATGTGAGAATATTTCAAATTTCAAACGACTCCACCTAAGGCCTGGTTCCAGGCTCAACGCTGGATGCCGATTCAGCTGCTTCTTTTACTTTTGCTCATTGTGTCTTGCTCTAAGCACGACTGGCGCCGCCGCTAGGTTTGCAATAACTTTTGCAGCGTCGTTTCGTAAAAAGCCATATAAGAAAACCCAGCACTGCAGATGCTGCTACAACAAGAAAGTGCCCATAGGAGTGACTTTGAAGAACACAATGAACCAACTCCTTTAGTAATACCAAAAAATTGGGCAGCCAAAGATTTTTGAAACCAAGAAAGATTCAATCTGGCGTACTCTTTGTAAGCTGTTGCAGACTTAAATACTGTATATGTACATGTACATTATAAAATTAATAAAGTTAAGTGTGCTAGATCTGAGCCAAGGCTGAGGACTTGGATAAATACCTTGTAATTTGGCTAAGTCGACCACCGGTTAGAAAGAGCTTTTACGAGTATAAATTTGACCCGAACTGATTTTATTTAGGTGTGTCTCTCGCAGGACGACGGTAACACATTCAAAATGCTGTATAATCTAATGCCTTAGTTTGAAGCTTAATATCGTAATTGTGGGTCTAACACTTTTTAACATTTCCGCCTTCTGTAAACTGCCTCCCGGCGGCACAATAAGCTTGTTCACAAAGTCCCTATCTCTGGCCTTTTTACGATTACTCAACACAGTTTTAGCTGTTGCATTTCCTGCAGCCTTAGTTCCAATTCATTGTGGGTGAGTGAGAATCATAAAAAATAAACTGACTTGCGTGCAGATAATAAGCGCACATTGCGCTCGCTCGGACTCCAGTCCTCTCTCACAGTCGTCGAGCGTGGCGTTCCTGATATGGGTTTTTATGTGCAGACGCAAAATCTAAAATTGATGTCGCTGTCGCATATAAAAATAAAGAATAACAAGATATGAACGAGCGCATCGTTTTGCACGTTGGAAACTGCGACAGCAGGGGGCAAGCGCCTGGGCCACTTGTTGTGGTCTTTGGAATATATTGGCTTTTGCGAACGGAGTTGTTGGTTGTTGTAGGTGCCTGCCGCCTGCCGCTTGACCATTTCATTTCATACTCATTCAAAATTCATTAGATTTCATTCATGAAAACGCTTTCATTTAATAATATGTACAATACTTTAAATTTCTTTAGGCAAATGGGCGTTGCCAATGTTGGAAATAATGTTGTTTAAGTGTGAGCTATAAATATTAGCTCTTGATTTTCGGGTGCAACTTTAAAAATAAATAAGCTTATCGAATGATTAAGTGAATATGATATTATAACTTCACTAGCTTCTCAATGTCAATATGACACATTAAGAAAATACAAACATAATGTTACCAAAAAATGTTTGGCTTTGTCGACTTATCTAATATAAGGGATATCCCAACGCGTATTCAACCAAAATAGTGTTTCAAGCGTTTGGTTGGTTATTTGCGATGAATGTTTGGACTGACTAATGTTAAAGAAATCGAGTGCGAACAATATTTTATATCTACCGAAGTAGTATTTTATAGGTACAATATTTCATTATTTATTTATCTGTTTATATAAGGTTAGCTTCGAGCTAAACTGTTACTATTTTATGCTGGCAATGAAGAAAATGTATCTTTTATCGTAGCAATAGAAATGTCAGACAACATTTTTAACATAAGCTATAGAATATCTCTTTAGTCTACCGTAACAGATTTTTACCTGCTACACCACTAGTATAAATGGTTGTAATTTTTTCCTGTGTTTAAGATCACATTAACTGCAATGGGTTATCGAACTAGAGTATATAAAGGTGTCCTTTTGTAGAAATGACCAAATGGCTATCGTCTAAATCTTTGAACTAAGCTCACTACTCTTAATGACTTGCCATCAAACTCATGCCTTTCCATTCGATCGCCCTACATATTCTTTTCGATTGCTGTTCTATATGCCCAAGTATATTTTTCCTTTTTAATTCACTTTTTCGGCCTTTGTTGCGGCTTTGGAAAAAAAACCAAATGCTGACTTTGACATCAACTGGGTCTATATTTCGATTGCCCTTCAAGCTTATCATGCTCACATTATTTCCCTCTGTCAATCTGTCGACTGATACCTGGCCTTATTATACATATATACACGCATGCATATGTGTATACATGTGTGTGCGTACGTGTGTAGTATACCCTCTTCAGAACAGATCTCGAACAATCCTAAACTAAGCTACGAAGGCCAATGTTGTGTCAGTGTCGGAAATATGCCTGTGATAAATTGAAAATTAATGAAGTGAAAATAGATGGAACGGATAGCAAATCGTACCGAGCCAATAAAATATTTTGACATTTGGTGTTATCGTCTTAATCTACCTTGTTGATTTTAAGACTCGAAAATACCCTCCGAATACTTCTTACCTTTGCTTTGCAAAGTATCACCTGTTTGTAAATTCCTCCGATTCATAAATATGTGCGCCTTTGCTTTTCAAAATTCGCTAAAATTTATCGTGCTTTTCTGTATTTTTGCAGCTGGCTAGCGGAGGGACTTCATCCGCTACTGACAATCAGAGTGTTCTTGGTGTTGACTCTGTAAATTCACCGCTGTCTTGTACCAATGACACATCGCTCAGTCCTTCTGGTGGCTCGACAACAACAGGCGTCACAATGAGTCCTCTTAGTCCAGGAGCAAATTCGCAGTCGTCACACAATGCGGGATCGTCTGCAGTGGCTATAGAAACTACATCTCAGTTGGATGAAGTTGGCAATACTAAGGCAGCTGCTCCACCAGCGGATCCAGCTGTCACTGTACTAGAAGAACGTGGTGCCGAAAAAGTATCTTGTTGTGAAAACGGACGACCAATTATAACCGATCCCGTGTCAAGACAAACCGTGTGCTCTTGCCAGTATGATTCGGCGCGTTTTACTCTCAGCAGTTATTCACGCATTCCAACAACAGCCGTAGGCGTATACGGTGGCCCATATCCTTCAAATGAGCAAAACCCCTATCAAAGCATTGGAGTTGATAGTTCAGCCTTTTATGCACCACTGGTAAGTAAATTCTCGAAAAAACAAATGTTGTGGAACTTTAATTGAGCTTGAAATAGAAATCAATACGGGACTTGTAATTTATAAATTATTTTTTTTCGTCTTACACTCATACCAATAAACAGGAAAAAAATCTAGGTGACTCAAATTTATCATTGACTCTCGTATGTCATCTTTAAAATTATTTTTAACATTTCCACATACAAATACAAATACAAAGTTGATTTAAAGACTATTCTGAATCATCAAAAGGTATCAAAGACAACAAGCACAAGCAAAACAGTTATAACCTTTTAGAGTTTGGCATTGGCAGGTTTAAGAGACATTTCAATATAAACATTACCAATTATTGAATTTATGCTTATGTTATGTCCATTTATTCTCTGTACGGATAGACCTGGTATTACAGCTTATTTCCATAATTTCAGAGCAATCCATATGGCATTAAAGAAAATAGCGCATGCTCGGATATGAACGCTTGGACTTCAGCCGGTCTTCAGCCTACTAGTGCATATTATTCATACGATCCAACTTTGGCAGCCTACGGGTTTGTATTATCTTTAACTAACATCAAATATGATATTAACGAGTTGAAAAACTTGACTTGTATATAAAAAGCCTTGTGTAGTTAGTTAAAAATCGGATGAAAGGTTGAAAAAATTAAGAATTAGCAATTTAAAATTTAACAAAACAAACACAATCTTAATAGAAAAATTGTCAAGCCGAAAGAGAAATCGATTTAGCCCTTTCCATCCGTCGGTCCGTATTGTCTGTTGCACAAAGACCTAAAGAGTTAGGAGGATTAAGTTAGTCACAAGGTGCGTCTTACCTAGTTCTTCACTTGCGTTTTTAGGATAGGAATTCGCTATTTGCTCCTACTTTTTTCAAGTTACAATACAGAAAATGTCTCTCAACAGATTCTTTATGTAAAGCTATTTTTGAAAAAGCTACAGATACTAAAATCATCATCTACACTAAATTTTTTTTAGTTTTTTTGGGTTACAATCCCCAGAAAAGGTATTTCATTATTTAGCGCCAAGCTGGCAGTCCCAACAGACCTTCTTGTTATCACATTTATACGTGGGTGTACATTTTAAATCGTTTAGGAACTCCGGGAGTTATTACACAAATACTCTAAATGTGAAGCCCTACAAAAAATAAACTATTTTAGTATATGTTTGTTATTTCACTACTTACCATTAAAACTTTCCTCGTTGAAAGTTTAAAAATAATGCAAATAAAGCAATCATGAAAATAGAGAAGAGTGCGCGATTATTTTTTTGTTTAATTATTAGCAGAGAGCTAAAATTTCCATGCATGGGAATTTGAAAAAATCAGCTACGAGAGGAGGAAATGGTGGGTTAGTGTGTGTATGGGAAGGAATTTTTTTCATTAAATCAACTTTCGACCTTGCACATATGTTCTCTTTAAGGAATAATGAAAAACTTTTCGTACCTTTGAATAATTCGGATCCAGCTCCCAATAGCGGGTCAAAGTTTGGAGAAGAGATAGATTGTAAAATTAGGCACCTTCACGCCGAATCCGTTGCAGTGGTTGGGGTGCGTTTTTAACTTATGCATACATTTTTGATTGATCTATAAAATATGTTGTTTTTAATTCCATTTTAAATTAAAAAACAACTTGTCTCAAAAATAAAGTAATTTATATAATGGATTGTGTATTTTGTCAAGAAATTCGGTTTTTTCTGCAGTTGAAAATGAGGATCCTATCAATCTATAAGTAACGGCTATAAAAATTGTTTTATTAATTTTATTTAAAAACCGATCATAAGTTGTGGCTTGGTTGCAGGTATGGTCCCAGTTATGATCTTGCTGCGCGACGGAAAAATGCCACACGGGAATCGACTGCAACTTTGAAGGCTTGGCTTAGCGAGCACAAAAAAAACCCTTACCCGACTAAGGGAGAAAAAATTATGTTAGCTATAATTACTAAAATGACTTTGACCCAAGTCTCCACGTGGTTTGCAAATGCACGTCGGCGACTCAAAAAGGAAAATAAAATGACATGGGAACCAAAGAATAAGACAGAAGACAACGACGACGGTTTAATTTCAGATGATGAAAAAGAAAAGGAGTTAGAAGACGTGCAAAAGTTACCAGACGACGTATTTGGTAAGTGCTGGCATAAATGTGATCTACGAACGTAGTTTTAGTTAGTGGATTTTTCTTTTTACAGAGATTTTTTTGTTAACCTTGTTCTTTGCATTTTTTTTTTTCAAATCATCTGAATCCACTAACTTTTTTTGCCTAACTATAACGGACAAGCGGACCGAAACATTGGTTTAGGGGATCGAATATAACATTATATGTATATGTACATATGTATGTGCATTACCGAAATGCTCTCAGTGGCATCAGGACAACAGACAGACTGAGATTGCTATAAACATTTACATTGATGTACATAGTTCGTTGGGTAGTTTGCTAAACGTTTGAATCCATATTGTTGTGTTTGTCAACCACCGTTATACTTGTCTCAAAGCCCTTTTAAGTAAAATTTATGTGCCGCAAGGATATAATGCAATATTCGTAGACCGTTCGTTGCGTTTGTGAAATTGTTAAAGCGGCGGCCTTCCCGGATGTCGAGAGCACAACGGCCTTATGCCAGTACTTCGCACAAGTGGACATACTCAAGTTGGCTACTTGTCAGCTAGACATTGAGTTTTGCGGAAGCAGAAACATTTTGTTACTAAAAGCTTTCTATAGTGGCGAGGGTTGAACGCATCAACGCCCACCAACAATTTTAAGGATGTTTGTCCGCCATCAACAGGCACAGGCAACTGACAAATATCCGTTTTGTACACGTAGTTACTATTTAATTTGTTTAAAAATTTGTCTCCGTTTTGCATTTACGATTAATTGAACTTTTTTCTGACTCTTTCGAATCAACAGATCACAGTAATCCGCATATAAAAAGTGAGCATGGGAAGGCTGACAAGGACCTTGATATTGAAAGAGAGCATGACCACGACTCTCATAGTTTGGTACCAATGCAGGGCTTGGCATCCTATAGTCCCGTAACTTGTGCGCCTCATCCGGGCTACAGTCCTCATCCCTACACGCACACACAGCAGGACCAAACGCCGGCATCTTTTTATCAACAAGGATACGCTCATGATTACGCTCATCAAAAAAACTTCCTAAGCAGAGACTGTGGTATCCCAGTACCGGCCAGCAAGCCGAAGATCTGGAGTGTGGCCGACACAGTCGCCTGCAAAACACCACCGCCGGCGGGATATCGTGGCCAAAACTTCTATCCTCAGGCGCCGGTGGTCGACACACAGGCTTTATTCCAACCACAACACTCAGTAGGCTCCCAGGAGCAGACAATGCCGCACAACTTTCCGCCACAGGGAGACTTAAGTTCACCCCTGAGTATGATGAGCAGCTATGCCAACGAATCGCCTTATTCGCGAATACCTACAATGTATACCGAAACAATGCACATTTCGTCGGGGCAATGCCCGAGTGCCACCAAAACCCCAATAACATTACATCGCGAACAGCCTCAAGCTCTGACGCCCATAACTCACTCGCCCTACCCACTTCCTCCGCAGCAACAACAACAGCGCATGGGGTTTACAGAAATTCAGCCCGATACGCCACCCCAGACACCTCCCAATATGAAGCTGTTGCACAACAACAATATTAATAACTCTTTGAACACTGCAATAGCCCTTACTTCAATGGCCAATATGTGCTACAGTAATAGTCCAAGCACTGCCCGTTCTACGAATGGCATTCACTTTCTGGCAGGAGGACGCAGCGGATCTTAAAGCTCCTTATAACTATGTTAAACGATATACCAAATATTAAGCTCTTGAAAATTAAGATAGTGTACAAATCAGGCCAAGGTGGACAAGTGCAAGTTTTTCAGGCAACACCCATCCCAAAAGTATGCCTGCGATAACCACACTAATTATTTTGCAATAACTGTAGCTTAAGTACGGCAATAAAACATTTTTTCCTGCATATCGGTCATTTGTAACTTTAATCTTTACAATTTAAAGCTTTGTTAATCTATTAGGTTAAACTATTGCCACTAGCATTTCTCGGCACGCAATTCTTGAATAAGTTTTTATGTTTAAGCATGTTTTAGAAACTTTTCAGCCAAATTCGTAAATCCACGAATTCATTATTTATTTTATTTTATAGCAACTTTACTTTTAACATAAAAAAATAAGTCCTACATAAATATACGTTTCTTCCGAATCTTTATGCATATTATGTGTACTTACGCAAGTATGCAAGTATCATCAGGTGGTCAAGTTTGGTATCTGCAGCTCTTATAGTTTCCGAAATCTAGGTGTCCACACAGACGGACATGGCTCAATCGCTACCCGAGGTTATGGTAAGCATTTTGGTATAAAGGACGTGGGGTCTGCCACACCTCCTTCTGTCCGTTACATATGTACATTGCACAAATCTAGTGTCCCCTTTGTACTTACAGGTGCAGGGTATAATTATATATTTACATGCTAGCGCCGTTTCTGCTGAATTCAAAAAAACTTAACTTGCGAACGTGAGCGAACAGGTGCGTGCATGATCGAATATGAGAGGTGTCCTATATGTAGGACATTGGGCATATCTGGGATATGTATATAGTATCTTCTTCGCTGGCGGGCAGCAGGCAGCCAACGAATTGCAGATTTAGATGAGTATTAACTTCTTCAAGGGTGCCTACCTAAAAATAAAAATAAGATTAATCAATAAATACAAAAACCACAAGGTAATTGATACAATTGTAATTGTATTATCTTATTGTATATGGGCATTTCCACAGAAATGTCAACCAGAACCGAAAAATTAAATTGGAAAAAACTATTGATTTTGTTTTTTCATTTTATTTTAAAAATGTCCAATATTTAATAAAATAATGTCATTACGGCTTTTCGGTCTTAATGTTTTATAAAAATTGGCATCAAAGGTGAAGATATTGTTTTCTCGCTTTTATTTACTTTTAGAGAGGATTGCTCTTAAAGATGGTACTTGAATATTTTTAACAACATCAAATAAGCATTAAAAAAAAGCGGCTAATTTTTTATTTTAAACTCCTCGATTTTTGAATGTCGCGTACTTGTCCAAAAACTATCATTTGTTATGCGTGCTTGGCGGCCGGTGTAAGCAAGTGAACGCAAATTTAAATTTAAATCAAGTTTGCTGACTTAAACTAAAAAATAAAATATAGTGTGTAAAAAGGACACCAATATTTTTTTTATTAATTTTTAAAGTTTGTCGCGTACGCAATCGTAGACCAAAAATCGTTGCACTGAACACTTTATTGATCGCTCGGTCCTATGGAGACTATATGATACAGCCAACCCATTTCGATCAAACTTTGAACACTTATTGGGAGCCCCAAAAAACTTCCGAATGACAAATTTGGTTTCGATATCTTTATAAACAAACGAATTATGCCCTGTAAACGTTTTTCTGACAGATCAATCCTATGGAGGCTATATGATATAATCAACCGATTTTGATAAAATTTGGCAAATTGCTTCGGGACTTTAAAAAACTTTCGAATGCCAAATTTTGTTACGATATCTTCATACAGAAACGAAACACAACCTATTTTGTACAAAAAAACGTTTGTTTGACCGATCGGTCCTATGGGAGCTATATAGTATAGTCAACTGATTTTGATCAATTTCGGTACAGTGCTTGGGAGCTTCGGAACGCTAAATTTGGCGTACACTGCATACTTTTTCGGCTTGCAAAAACTTACCATACCCTTTGTACCAAATGTACAGGGTATAAATACCCTTTGTACCAAATGTACAGGGTATAAATTTGTCGCGTACTGAATGTCGCGTTCTTAATCAGTAAAAAATTAACTAGTGTATATATTATATTCATATTTATACATTAGTTTATTTATATAATTTATAGAGATTTGCTTAAAGAAAAGCTTTACAAGTAAGGTGTGAAAAATTGTGTTGTGTAAATTTGTGTTTATGTAAAATTGAATTTTGAAGGAAAAATTTGAATAAAAACCTTAAAAATAAAAAAATAAAAAAGAGATTAAGAAACTAAAACTAGTTATGAACCTAAGATGGTGAGATGTCCATATTTTTTATATCGAATTTGGTTTTAGCCTGACTGATTTTTTCATTAATCATGCATATATCTGCTTTTTCGTGGAGACAAGAAGTGGAAAAATAAAATGGTAAATCAAATATCATTTTGAGCAATTTATTTTGTGCTTTTGTAACTTCAGCCGATGGCACGCAGCACAATCACCCCAAACCTCCGAACCATACAATATACATGGGATAAATATTGTTTTAAATATTATTAATTTGTTTTTTATAGACAATTTTGAATTTCCGTTTATAAAAGTATATAATATTCTTATACTTTTATTGACTTTATCTTTTGTCCTGCTAATATGCAAACTAAATAGCATTTTGCTGTCAAAATTTATACCAAGATATTTAATGTTAGTCTCCCATTGAATGGCTTCATTGTTTACCTGAATATTACTGTTTGGAAAATGGCAAGGTTGCGCTTGTTTTATTTATGTTTAATTTGATTTTCCACTTGTGAAAATATCTAACAAGGCAGTGCAGAGCATCAGTTAGGATTCTTTCTATAATACTGTAGTTATTACCGGAGCAGTATAAAGCTGTGTCGTCGGCAAAGATTAGTGTTTTACGTTGTTCATGCATTGGAATGTCATGAGTATAAATATAGTAAAGTATGGGTCCTAAAACTGAACCCTGTGGGACGCCTGCGGTTATTAGTTTTTTATTTGAATTGACACCATTTATATCTACCCAAAAATATCTTTCCGACAAGAAGCTGTTTATAGTACGCAAAAGATACGAGGGCGTGCCTATATTTTGTAGCTTATACACAAGTCCTTTATGCCAAACGGTGTCAAAAGCGGATTGTATATCTAAAGTAATCATACCTACTGAATTTTTACTTTGTAGTTGATTCTTAATGTCTTCCTTAAGGTTTTTGAGCGGGTGAATACAGCTACGACTAGTCCTAAAGCCATATTGTGCAGACGGAAGAACATGGCTCTCTTCAATATAGGCGTTTAGTCTTGATTTTAAAATACGCTCGAAAATTTTAGAAAACCCACACAAAAGGCTAATAGGACGATAGCTTTCTGGAGAGTATAGTGGCTTACCTGGCTTAGGAATTGCCACAATTTTGGCCAGTTTCCATTTGCGTGGAAAGTAGGCGGCTTGAATGCAATTGTTACAAATTTGGGTCAGCATAACTAGTGCACGTTTTGGCAGGTGTTTTAAACAGATATTAGGTATACAATCAGGTCCTGGCGACTTATTGCTTTTAAGACTACGAACTACATTTCTCACATCTGAGGTTGTTATTAATTGATCATTGAAAGGCTCGTTTAAATTAAAATTGCAGTTATTGACTAAATCAATAGTAGCTGCATCAGAGAGCGAATCTGTAAGCTGATGTTTTTGCTCAAATATCTCGCTCATTATATGCACTTTTTGTTCCCTAGTAGTATAAACTTGGTTATTATGGGAAAAACTGGGAATACATTTTTTTTTATTTTTGATTATTTTCGCAATTTTCCAAAAATGCTTAGAGTTGTTTTCAAGAAGCGAAAGTTTGGTGTTCCAACGAGCGTTGTTTTGCTGAAACATCTTTGCTTTTATTTCACGGTTCAAGTGATTAATTCTAGCCTTATAAATTGGCTGTCTTGTTCTTGACCAGTGTCTTAGCGCAATATTTCTAATTTTAATGAGTTCTGTAATATGTCCCATCATTCTGGTGCTGCGTGGACCGGAGACTATGACTTTAGGGACAGCTTCATTTATTGCAGTAATTACACTCGAGGTAAGGAATTCAACCCTAGAGTCCATTTCGTTGGTAGATAAATTTGTATTTTCACTATAAAAAGAACTATCGCGAGTGCTGCGGCTAAGGGAGCTTTTGAAATACTTCCAATTAGTTCTGGAAAAGAGAAACATTTCTTTTGCTGCAATGGACAAGGATGTCTTCAGTTTAAAAAGAATAGGTAGATGATCGGAAGAAAGGTCAGTAAGAACAGCTGGTTCTGTAAGGAGATTAGGGGAGCTAGTTATGAAAAAGTCTAAAGTAGATGGATTTGCTTTATGATTAGCAGGGATGTATGTGGGGTCTCTAGCATAGACAATACTAAATTGCTTTGCATTGAAAGGCAATTTTAAGTATTGCCCCATTTGTTTGCTCTAAGGCAATTCCACTCACGAATCCGGCAGTTTAAATCGCCTCCAACAATATAATTACCAGCTAAGCGGTGAATTTTCAGCGAGTGATTTCGAAAACAAACCACTTTGTGTTTGACGACGTTACAAAGATTACACGAATTATCTAAGCATTTAGCAGAGGAACCGGGAAAATAAACAGAAAAAATTTGTAAAGTGTTACCTCCGTTTAAATCCTGTTGAATACCAATATTTTCAATTAAGTGGGTATTAATGTTAGATATTAGTTTGTGTTTTATCTCACTTTTAACAATTATAGCTACACCGCCACCACGAGTAGAACGTCGGTCATTTCTGTACACCAAGTAACCTGGGAGTACGAAGTTGTCTTTTGGACTTAACCAAGTTTCGCTTTAAAGGCAGATATGTACATGATTAATGTTTAAAAAATGTAATATTTCTAAGCGCTTTCTTACAACGGCACGGGCATTCCATGCCATAATATTAAAAATATTTGTTAAATTATTTACAAGGGTACACATATTTAAGAGCTAGTTTGGTTATTATGTTGAATTGTTCATGTTTACTGGTGCAGCTGCTTAGCTTTTCCAAGAGTTCATTCAGGAGCGCATCAATTTCGTTAAACGTAAATAGATCGGGAGATGAGTGAATGTCGTTGCTATTGTTGCCGATGAGAACTTGTTGGTAAGTTTGGCGGTTTGAAGAGTTAAATGAAGCTGTAGTAGCTGCTGGTGTATGAACAGCATTGCGAATTACCGTTCGTTGATTATTAATATTTGGAAAGATGGTGTTGTAGTTGCCATTGGTGTTATCAAATCTTGAGCCTCTTGCATTGTTGTTGTTTCTGCCAGAAAATGGTTTAGTGGTTTGCCTTCTTTTTTACTGCATGGTCTGGTATGATACACGGCAGGGACAATTTGGATCGGTAGAAGAGTGCCCTCCTTTACAATTAGCACAGAGAAGAGGAGACGTCTTATTGCAAAGAGCAGTCTTATGAGACCCAGCACAAAAAGAGCATGAAGTCTTAACATTGCATTTGCTCGATCCGTGACCGAATAACTGACAGTTGTGACACTGGGTGATCTGGTTAGGTAACTTAGATTTGAATTCCCAGCGAACTCTAGTATTGTAAATACAAGAGTGCTCTTTACGCAGATTATGAAGCGTAATGGTGTTATTTTCAAAGTACACTACGTATAAGAGCAGCTTGTAGCCGGTTCGAGTTGTTTTTTCAGTGGTTTTAACATCAGTACACTTAAGACCACGTTGTTTTAGGATAACTATAATTTCCTCATTAGTCATTTTTTCTAAGCCAGAGAGTATAGCCTTAAAAGGTTTTGTTTTCTTCGTCTCATAGGAGAAAAACTCGAAATTTCGCTTAGCTAGCTCAAAGCAAACCGAGTTATAATCCGAAAAAGTGTTCACAAAGACTTTGATTCCAATAGAAATGGGTTGAACGGAGTAATCAGCTACTTGAAGAGTTTTAAACAAGTCGTGGACGGCTTTCGAGGTTTTTTTGAGCACAGTAATTGGTGGTATTTTTTCTTTTACTGCTAGCGTCTGCTCCTCGTCGCTGTCAGCGTCATCATCATCAATTGTTTGGAGGGGGCGAAAATAGTTTTTGAATTGATCGGTGACAGAATTCTTGGTTGACGCACTCTTACTTATGCGAGGCAATTTAATTTTGCCTGATGCGCTCGAAGCAGTAGACATTATATTGGAATTTTTTTCAGTCTTCCTCTTCATGTATGCTATAATTTTTGATTGGTGCGAGACCAATGTATACACACAAAAAAAATAAACACAGAGTGTACACACTGGGCAAATAAGAAGTTTATGCCAGCGGAGCCCTAAAACTGCACTGGCACTAATAAGAGTTTCGTTTTTGTTTTTTGTAAGTTTGCTTATTAGTTTTGAACGTAAATCGATGATACAAAAACAGCACGTATGCACAGTAATACTATGTATTTTCCACGTAGTGGACTTGTCCATTAAATTATTTTAATTGTAACTTTTTTTTTTTTTGCACACGACAAATTGTATGACCGTACGTAGTGGCGCTGCCAACTTGACTGAACTAGTGTATATATTTTAACGTAATACATTTTAACATTTACATTTCGAGTTTTATTTGTATTGGAAGGTATACCCAGGTATTTATATTTTCGGCGGTATAGGGCGCCAAAGATACAACAACGCTTTTTCGCTTTTTTACCCACCCCCTTGGTGAAAAATTTTCGGGAATAGCTTACCTTGTTTATTCTACCATGACCCACATTAGAACTTCAACAAAAACACGCCAGGACATATACGATCGTTTGCTGACGGCATTTGCACAACCTTTCACTTTGAAATGTAATTCACTGCTGCAAGCAAAATAAAGACCCACGAGAGAGCGCTGTTTGGTATTTCCTCACCTTTTATTATTACACCATGCTTGTATGTATATCGCTTTGTTGTAATCACGCAATGCATACAAAAACAATTCTTTCGTTAACACACATACACATGTGCTCGGTGCTTTAGCTGACCCATGGTATAATAATAATACACACTGACACTTGTTTATAAATCTATGCATGCTTGAATGAAAAATATGGCCACAGCAAAGAGAACGACGCGGCAAGTTACTCTACCTTACTTATTATACCATGTAGCTGACCAACCGCGGCCACTTTACTCTCCTCTCCATACCATGACCACGGCACTCTCTCTCAACAAGAGACGAAGTCATGACCACCAACTTCGTGTCTGTTGCTTTGCAACGTCAGCATCTCAATTCGTCATTGCGAAAAAGAATAATCAAAACAAAATTTCAAAGTTACTCCCATCGAAATTCACAATGCCGCCTAAAAAGTTTTACTTCAAAAAATGCATTCTTTCAAATTTCGAGTACATTCTTTCAATTTATATCAGCGAAAATGGTTGAAGCGGGCCAAAGTGATCTCCTACTTTCTAAATAATGAAATTAATGCCACTTTATGCGCGTAAATTCAAGGTGAACAACAAAAAAACAAAAAGGTAATAACTCCTATAAATGTGGATGTTATGCTTATTTTAGTGATGGCACCTCGGAATATCGCCATAGTAAACAGTACCTCGAAAAATAACAAATAAGCATAACTCCTTGGAATCAAAAGATAATCAGGCATGTTCCCGATTTTGACTCCGATACACGCACAAGCAGATCGCCGGCACAGCGAAGTCATATGAGTTTATATGACAATTTTAAATTACCAAAAAAATTACTCGGTCTTACAGTTGCCAAAGTAACTATATTTCTGTGCTCAGTGTACTTGTGCGAAATTTCAGTCAGCGAGCACTAATGAAAAGCCCCGTTATGGTCGCTCAAGCATACTCGAGTATGTTTTTTTTTTGTAAATTCTCGTGTGCGTCTGGCTGGCGCCATTTACAAGACATAACGGAAAGAGCACTCGGAGCAAAAAGAGCCAAGGCGTGCCCACCGCTGCTTATAAGTAATATGCTAAGCAACAAACAATTTGTTGTATACAACAATAACGAAATAAGCACAATAACCCTTGAAGATGATTAAGGGACTTCAGCAAGGCACTGTGAACCCGCCAACTTTATTTAATATTTATTTAAATGACTTATTAAATCGTATGGAAAAATAATTGCCTTTGCAGATGATTTGATTATTTACCATAGTGGCAGTTCTGCCGATGAAATACGTTGCAATGTTCAAGAGATGTTCATGAAGTTATTCCTTTAAGGCTAGTACGCAGCAGTGTAAAACCGCGTGAAAGAAAAAAGTGCTACTTATTTTGTGCACAAAAAAAAATTGTATGGGTAGACTTTGTGACCAAACATTCTGTGCAATTGACATGTAGATGACGCTACAAACAATAGATGGCGCCAAAAAGTAAATAGAAAAATCAGCTGTTTGTTCATTCTGTTTACAAGTGCATAAAGTGCATAAAACAATAAAAAGTGATAAAATGAATCGCCAAATGAAAACATTGCTTAGTATTTATTTCGCAAATAACGCCATTATTGCCTATTTATTTGCCAATTAAAAAAAAATAAAAAATATTTTATAAATAAAATAAAAAACGAAGAATGTGGGTAAACTCATATTTAATACGCAGAGCTGAGTGTGGAAGATCCTTTATTAAAGCAATTTTCTGCTCTTTAGTAAAATTTGTACACCTATTTTGCCTACGCGCCATTGCTGTTGCTATCAAAATAAGTTGCAGCACATTAATGTTTCGTTTTTAGCGCGCAAAGAGAACAGCTGATTTTTTTTTAGCGCCATCTACACGTCAGCTCTATAAAATATGCAGCCCTGCTGCTGCGTACCAATGATTTTGTTCTTGGCGCTAAGAATTTTGACACCTTTTTTTTTTTATATGAAGTTTTGTTTTCTTTCACGTGGTTTTACACTGCTGCGTACTAGGCTTTACACTGTAAACCAGCGGTGGGCAAAACTACTAATGCAATTTTTTTGTGCCTGTGTGAGTGAACAAAAAAGAGCTTTCGAAAATGCCGACTTACAATGGGCCAAAACTGGTTTTTTTGGCATAGCTGAGATCTATTTGCTGTTATCATCAAATTCAACAATATAATTGACTTTTATTTCAGATGACCAACATTTTATTCGAATCAAATTTCATCTGTGAGTGCATTTGAGCAGAGCAATTTGCTCATACTACATTATTACTTTTTGCAAATGACGCCTGCTAGACACTCACATTTTAATGACTAACAAAACCCAAAAACATGAAGTGTGCGCATTGTTTTGTGTTTAGCTGTGTGGCTCTGCTTTTCGTGCCATTGTAAAAAAGCTCTTTTCCCGTACGTATGAAAGCTCTTTGCACGCGTGCTTACTGAGTGCCCACCGCTGCACAATGGTCCCAAAGCCCGAAATTTTGGCATAAAATCGAAAAATAAAGCTAGAGACTTCTGATTTCGTATAGTTCATTGTAATGACACATATATGAACTAACAAAAATTTCAGATCGATCTGACCACGCCCATTCCTACCGCCCATAGATGCTTCGGTATGTTAGCATTAAAATTGTCGTCATTTGATTTTATAACATTATAATTTAGATTTAAATGTTTATAGCGTGCATTTTATTAGAATTGACATTTTAGAAAAAGCTTTAATTGCAAATAAAGAAATAATTAACTTCATACATATACATTTAATGCATTTTTTAAATTATTACAAATTGTTATTAATATCGCTGTTGCTCTCAACTTCACTGCCGCTCTCCACTTCACTGTCATCGTCGCTGTCCAATTTTGTGTCATAAGCAATTGTCGGTTCTTGAAGTAGGTCCATAACCCCTTCACATTGTTAGATCGCTTTCTTTCAGCAACGGAAAGGCTCGACAAGAAAGGATCTGATAAATCCATAGCTCTGTGAAATGTGTCTGTAATATTATTCAGTCGGCTATTTTTCCTTGAATGAAAAAAAACTTATTCCGTGCTTCTGAAGCATTTTCACCTAAACAACCAACAGGAACAATAGAAGTAAAAATAATTTGCGATCCATGGGCTAGTATTTTGTGAAGTGTTGCTGACATGGGATACCACGGATACTTTTCCATGTACAAAGCTGCTGTTTTATTACAAAATTGTTGAAATTTTTCTGAAGAAATTTGATAGTCGCATGATAAGACAATTAATAATGTGGAAATTTTCAAGCACTTCTGTATCGAAATTTAAAATTGAGGCAAAAGCTCTAGAATTTAAAAATGCTCTACGGGCCGTGTTGCCGTCTTTGGATTTCCCGCTTCCATTTTGTTTTGGCATGCCAACGACAATGCCTATTTCATCAAATAATTTTTCTTTGATTTGGACTTTTCGTGCTATCATAAATTCTTTATCCTTTGTATCTTTTATGTGCCATTTGTTCAGTCCAATCCTATAAGAAATATTCAAAACATGTTCGAATAATCGTATCCATGCGTGCAATGGACTTACACCATATTGAAGCGAACCAGGCTTTACTTTAAAAAGATTTAATTGCAAATTTTTTTCATTTAAAAATTGTGTGGGTGTTGCTCCACATAAAGGGCAACATTGTCTGGACTTTGTTCCAGTTAAGACATTTAGCACTTTTCCATCTACTAGAGTCCAGCATAATTCATAGTTTATAGTAACCTTTACTCTGCTATCAATGATATGTATGAAAGGAACTAAGTTTTGAATTTGTTTGTCAAGGTCAGTTTTTTCAGAAATTATATGAGCAGCAGTTTCTTTAACGAATTCTATTTTTACAGGCCTGCAAAATCGCACAGACTGTGGTGTCGCATTTACCCATACGTTTCTTTCAAACTTGTCTATGAGTTTTATTGTTGGTATTAGCGACGTTACAAATAGTGACTGTTCAATAAGTGGGTCTTGCGGTACTTCAAATGTTTGCTTTCGAATGCTTTGTCCAGTTTACCCGTCAAAGCCATAGCTAGCTATTAATTTGAGCTCCTGCAAGTCCGGGTACTCCTTCAAAACATCATTTTGCAATATAAGAACACGCTTGGCTGTATGATCCAATAAACATTGCAGAGGTACTTCGGCTTCGGCAACCGTTTCAGTTATTTTTATTCCAATTGGCCGACACTGCGCTTTGGCCGCCAGCAACTTCTTGTAGCTGGGAAATATGTCACAGTTCCGGCTTTTGGCTAGCAACCTAGTGCTAATATATTGCTTTTTAGACAAAGAGTTTTCTAAAAGATATGCCAGCGCTTCATCTAGAGTTATTTGATGTTTTAGTGAGTCACTTTGGCGTGATTTTTTAGCCGAAACAGCTGCAGCATGCAGTAGGAGGTCTGTCTCATGGCCACAATTCTCAGCTACCTCCGAAGCCAATTTTCTTTTCAAGCGATCCCCAGCTTCCATATACATATGTAAGGGTAGGACGACCTCTTTTTGTAGGTGATGGAGTAACCGTGATGGGTTCGTCGAAAAATATAATCATATTTAATGAGAGCCAGTGAGCCAGCCACAATCTTTTGTATTTCGGCAAGTATTTATGTATATGTGCAAAAAAATGTTTTACTTTCATTTTAATTATATTATTTGTTGCTTGTATACCATTGTTGTTTACTTTTTCCAATATAAAATTGGTTACTGCAGCTTCGTCGCGACAATTGTTACTCCATATATCTAGCAGCTCTGCATGGCTAAACTCGAACTTGACTGGAAATCACCGATTTCGCAAAAAGGGGCAAACGAAACTTATTAAATATGAATCTGTATACTATTAGTAAGAACTTGGCATTTTTAGTTGCTTGCGCCAGCGTGCGCCTCGAAAGTAATGCTCCACAAAACACAACTACCTTGGTTAAATATTACTATCAAATAGACATGCACAAAACACTGGACAACACAAACGCACATGCAGAGACGACATACAATTCTTTTTTAAATTGATTCTGCATACCTTGACGTTTATTTTCCATATTAATACCTTTATATTTAATCAATTGCAACAATTTTGGCATCAATCGAAAGTCAGCAACTAGTTCGCGCCAATTTGCAAATGCCAGGGCTTTCATTAATCACCTGACTTCACGAGTGTGCCAAATTTGCAGGGTTGGCAAAAAACTCGAATAAAATTATGTTTTATTCTAATTGGAGTATCTAGTTTTAAAATTTGAATGCATTTTCCAAAATTATTTTCATAAAATTTTCTATTTTATGCCGCTTTGGGAGCATTGTGCGCTGCTGTAAACTGGCACTTAAAAATAAATTTTGACAAGTGTGAATCAATTTTGTTCAGACCTCATTTAAAAAGATGGCGTACGTTAAAGTCGGACGCGGACGACTTTGGGATACCCTGTACCACTGCTTGCAATCAAATCCGGTAAATTGCTTAAGAACACCAAAAGACATTTGATTGCCAAATTAGATTATGATACCTTCATAAACAACCAAAAACAGACGACTTTTTAATCAAAAACTTTTTTTCGACCGATCGGCCCTATGGGAGCTATATGATATAGTCAACCGATTTTGATAAAATTTGGTACAGTGTTGAAGATCTCTAAAAAACTTCTGAATGCCAAATTTGGTTACAATATCTTCACAAACAAACGAAACACAACGAATTTTGTACAAAAAACAAATTTTCGACCGATCGATCCTATGGGACCTATATGATATAGTCAACCGATTTTGATAAAATTTGGTACAGTGCTTGGGAACTCTTAAAAACTGATAAATGCCAAATTTGGTTATAATATCTTTACAAACAAACGAAACGCAACGAATTTTGTACAAAAAAGGATTTTTTGACCGATTGGTCCTATGGGAGCTATATGATATAGTCAACCGATTTTGATCAAATTTGGTACAGTGCTGGGGGTTTCTAAGGAACTCTTGAAAACTTATAAATGCCAAATTTGGTTATAATATCTTTACAAACAAACGAAACGCAACGAATTTTGTACAAAAAACGATTTTTTGACCGATTGGTCCTATAGGAGCTATATGATATAGTCAACCGATTTTGATCAAATTTGGTACAGTGCTTAGGAACTCTAAAAAACTCCTTAACGCCAAATTTGGTTACAATATTTGCACAAACAAACGAAACACAACGAATTTTGTACATAAAACAAATTTTCGACCGATTGGTCCTATGGGAGCTATATGATATAGTCAACCGATTTTGATAAAATTTGGTACAGTGCTTGGGAACTCTAAAAAACTTCTTAATGCCAAATTTGGTTACAATATCTTGACAAACAAACGAAACACAACGAATTTTGTACAAAAAACAAATTTTCGACCGATCGATCCTATGGGACCTATATGATATAGTCAACCGATTTTGATCAAATTTGGTACAGTGCTGGGGGATTCTAAAAAACTTCCGATTGCCAAATTTGGTTATGATATCTTCATAAGCAAACGAATTATCCATCTAAAACTTTTGCTTTTTTTCGAGGTCCTCTGAAACACCCCTATGGGAGCTATATAATGTACTCCCGATATCAAAAAAATAAAATAAACTTGTCTCCTATGAATAACGGATCTTATCTGAAAGTTTGGTTGCTCTAGCTCTTACCATCTCTGAGATCTAGGCGTTCATACGGACAGACGGACAGACGGTCAGACGGACAGACGGACAGACGGACATGGGTATATCGACTTCTCTAGTCACTCTGATCATACTTTAGGTAACTTTGGGGGGTCTCCGACTTCTCCTTCTGTACGTTACATACATTTTCGGCTTGCACAAACACAATATATTTGATCGGTTGACTATATCATATAGGTCCCATAGGATCGATCGGGCGAAAATTTGTTTTTTGTACAAAATTCGTTGTGTTTCGTTTGTTTGTCAAGATATTGTAACCAAATTTGGCATTAAGAAGTTTTTTAGAGTTCCCAAGCACTATACCAAATTTGATCAAAATCGGTTGACTATATCATATAGCTCCCATAGGACCAATCGGTCAAAAAATCGTGTTTTTTACAAAATTCGTTGTGTTTCGTTTATTTGTGAACATACCGTAACCACATTTGGCATTAAGAAGTTTTTTAGAGTTCCCAAGCACTATACCAAATTTGATCAAAATCAGCTGACTATATTATATAGCTCCCATAGGGCCAATCGGTCAAAAAAACGTTTTTGGCACAAAATTCGTTGTGTTTCGTTTGTTTGTGCAGATATTGTAACCAAATTTGGCATTCAGAAGTTTTTTGGAGATCTTCAACACTGTACCAAATTTTATCAAAATCGGTTGACTATATCTCATAGCTCCCATACGGCCGATCGGTCGAAAAAAAGTTTTTGATTAAAAATTCGTCTGTTTTTGGTTGTTTATGAAGGTATCATAATCTAATTTGGCAATCAAATGTCTTTTGGTGTTCTTAAGCAATTTACCGGATTTTATTGCAAGCAGTGGTACAGGGTATCCCAAAGTCGTCCGCGCCCGACTTTAACGTACGCCATCTTTATAAACTTAATTAGAAATCATATTTTTAATTGTCTCGAATAAGGACAATGACCATATATTTGCACCTTACCATGCAGACGAAAGCTATATCGAAGCTGCTATAAACAATGGATTTGTACAATCCGAAGCATTCTTGTTTTTAGACACACGAGAAATTGTTCAGCCCAGAGAAGGAATTCCGATCCTGTATCATAAGTTCAGAAGAGCCACCACCAAGTCAATTGACATTGAAAATACTGAAAATTAACTGAGAATGAGTCGAAATTTGACAAAAAACTTTCGAACCGGATACAAAAGAAATAAACAACATCCGATCCAAATTATAGTGGCTGTTTCTTTAGTCTGTTCTTTCTTTTTATACCCTGTACCGTATGGTACAAAGGGTATATTAAGTTTGTGCAAGCCGAAAATGTATGTAACATACAGAAGGAGACGTCGGAGACCCCCCAAAGTTACCCAAAGTATGATCGGGGTGACTAGAGAAGTCGATATACTCATGTCCGTCTGTCCGTCTGTCTGTCTGTATGAACGCCTAGATCTCAGAGATGGTAAGAGCTAGAGCAAACAAATTTTCAGATTAGATGCGTTATTATGTCAGGGGATGCAAGTTTATTTTATATTCTGGATATCGGGGACATATCATATAGCTCCCATAGGGGTGTTTCAGAGGACCTCGAAAAACCCCAAAAGTTTTAGATAAATAATTCGATTGTTTATGAAGATATCGTAACCAAATTTGGTACTTAAAAGTTTTTTAGAGTTCCCAATCACTGTACAAATTTTTATATAAATCGGTTGACTATAACATATAGCTCCCATAGGGCAGATCGGTCAAAAAAACGTTTTTTGCACAAAATTCGTTGTGTTTCGTTTGTTTGCAAATTTGGCATTCGGAAGTTTTTTAGAGATTTTCAACACTGTACCAAATTTGATCAAAATCGGTTGACTATATCATATAGCTCCCATAGGAAGAATCGGTCAAAAAAACGCTTTTTGTACAAAATTTTTTGTGTTTCGTTTGTTTGTGAAGATATTGTAACCAAATTTGGCATTCAGAAGTTTTTTAGAGATCTTCCACACTGTACCAAATTTTATCAAAATCGGTTGACTATATCATATAGCTCCCATAGGACCAATCGGTCAAAAAAACTCTTTTTGTACAAAATTTGTTGTGTTTTGCTTGTTTATGAAGATATTGTAACCAAATTTGGAATCCGGAAGTTTTTTAGAGATCTTCAACACTGTACCAAATGTTATCAAAATCGGTTGACTATATCGTATAGCTCCCATAGGTCCAATCGGTCAAAAAAACATATTTTGAACAAAAATCGTTGTGTTTCGTTTATTTGGCAAAGAAATATCTTTAGGAGTTTGTAAGCAATATATCGGACTTGATTGCAATGTGGTGGTACAGGGTATCCCAAAGTCGTCCGCGCCCGACTTAAACGTACGCCATCTTTTTTTATAGTATTTAATTTTTCCTTCTCTCTTTCTTCACAAGTCTATTTTTATATATAACTCTAAAATCATTTTACACAAGTAACGTTATTTAAATTTTTGGTTACATATGCACATCAAATTAACATAAAACCTTAAGTTAAGATTGTAACGTTTTATCTATTCGAAAAAGGATGTTTTTATATTATTGAAATAATTAATACTGTATATCTTGATCGTCCACTTGGGACTATTTTAATATTTTTTAATGTGTATATGATTAACTAGTGCTTAGTATAGTCTTAATTTATTTTAGCTAACAAAAAAAATAAACAACAAAAAAAAAAAGAAAAGATGGCGTACGTTAAAGTCGGGCGCAGACGACATTGGGATACCCTGTACCACCACACTGCATTTAAGTCCGGTATATTTCTTAAGAATTCCAAAAGACATCTGATTGCAAAATTTGGTTACAATATTCTCATCAACAAACGAAACGCAACGAATTTTGTGCACAACACGTTTTTTACCGGATCGGCCCTATGGCAGCTATATGATATAGTCAACCGATTTTGATAAAATTGGTACAGTGCTGGGTAACCCTAGAAAACTTCCAAATGCCGAATTTGGTTACGATGTCTTCATAAACAAACGAAGCACAACAAATTTTGTACAAAAAACATTTTTTTGGCCGCTGCCGAATTTGGTTACGATATCTTTATAAACAAAGGAAACATACCAAATTTTGTACAAAAGTCGATTTTTTTGCCTATCGGTCCTATGGGGGCTATATGATATAGTCAGCCGATTTTGATCAAATTTGGTTAAGTGCTTGGATACTCTAAAAAACTGCTGAATGCCAACTTTGGTTATGATAACTTTATAAACAAACAAAATACATCGAATGTTAATTATACAAAAAATTTTTTTGGCTGATTGGTCCTATGGGAGCTATATGATATATTCAACCGATTTTGATCAAATTCTGTACAGTGTTGAAGATCTCTAAAAAAATTCCGAATGCAAAATTTGGTTACTATATCTTTATAAAACGAATTATCCATCTATAACTTTTGGTTTTTTTCGAGGTCCTCTGAAACACCCCTATGGGAGCTATATAATGTAGCCCCGATATCGAAAAAATAAAATAAACTTGTCTCCTATGGAATAATAAGGCATCTAATCTGAAAGTTTGGTTGCTCTAGCTCTTACCATCTCCGAGATCTAGGCGTTCATACGGAGAGACAGACAGACAGACAGACGGACATGGGTATATCGACTTCTCTAGTCACCCCGATCATACTTTAGGTAACTTTGAGGGGTCTCCAACGTTTCCTTCTGTATGTTACATACATTTTCGGCTTGCACAAACTCAATATACCCTTTGTACCATACGGTACAGGGTATAATAATCAAAATCGAAGAGGTTGACCAAAAAAATTTTCCGCTTCCGTATTTTGAACAAAATTCGTTTTGTTTCGTTTGTTTATGAAGATACCGTGACCAAATTTGGTGTTCCAAAGTTTTTTATAGTTCCCAAACACTGTGCAAAATTTTATAAAAATCGGCTGACTATATCTACTATATAGCTCCCATAGGACCGATCGGTCAAAAAAAACTTTTTTTTCACAAAATTCTATGTGTTTCGTTTGTTTGTGAATATATCGTACTAAAATTTTGGAATCAATTGTCTTTTAGAGTGCTTAAGCAATATATTGGACTTAATTGCAATTAGTGGTACAGGGTATACCAAAGTCGTCCGCGCCCGCCCGACTTTAACGTACGCCATCTTTTAATATGTACACTCAAATAGTACAGTAAAGAATGAGTTTGAACCGGAAAAAATACTTATTTGCTTGAACTTTAAATGGCTCAATCACAATGACTGAAGTTCAAAAAGTGGAAATGGGTTTTGGTGTTTTTCGAAAAAAAAATTAAAAATCTGAAAAAATCTATTGTATTTTCTATGTAAAATTAGTAAATAGTGGCACTTGCTAGCGACTTCTTCGTTCGATTGCTGAAAATCTATTTATAAAATAGTCAATAGGGGACTCATTTTGTAGATAATTTAAAACAGTATATGGATATACATATTTGCTGATTTATCGATAAACAAAAAACCTTTTCAACTTTCCGGTAAGATTTGTCGATTTTGTTTAGTCCGCAATCACATCGGGAAATTGTAGTATTTGAGTATTTGTTTTTGGCAGTGTGGTACTTTTTGATCTTTTAAAGCAGCGGTGGGCAAAACTACTAATGCAATTTTTTGTGCCTGTGTGCGTAAACAAAAAGAGCTTTCGACAATATCATCGTTTTATTCTTTCGTGTTTTGCCATGCGGCTCTTCTTTGCGTTTCATTGTAAAACTAGCTCACCAATACGGGACGAGCTTTTACTGTAAAAAGCTCTTTCCTCGTACGTGTGAAAGCTCTTTGGCACGCGTGCCGTCTAAGTGCCTACCGCTGTTTTAAAGTAATCAATCAATTTCATTGAACTTTAATTTGTAATAAATGTCACTATTCGAAGTTCCAATTAAAGAATCACTCGTAAAACATCAAAGACATGAGGACTTTTATTTCTTAATATGGTCTCCTTTTAGCACGATTCCTTTAGTTCAACTATATTTTTTTTTTTATATCTTATTTAAGGCTATGTGGAAGTTCCCAAGTACTGTACCGGACGGTAGTGTCCCCGACAAGACGAGCCAAGCGAAGCGCAAGGGCACTATCTACCTTTTCTCGAAGCACTTCGTCGTTTTTTTGAACCCTTATAACTTGGGTTTGGATTATGCTAGATCAACAAAATTTTCGGGATATGTTGTCAAAAGCGGACTTTTTAACCATATAAAGTTTTATTGCATAGTTTATTGCATAGCTCCCATACTTTAGATTTTATTGATATCTAAAAAACGCTGATTTCGTCACTGACTCACTGATGATCATCAAAATTCTTAGGGTATTTCCTAATGTCCTAGAAAGCTAAAATTTTTTATGTATGCTTGTAGTAACGAACGGCTAAGCCACATATTTTGACTAAGGTGTAGAGTTTGTGAAGTTAGGCCTTGTAGAGTTAGAAGCTTGGCTCTACATGAGATCTGATAACTTTTCGACAGTGCGAGTCATATGGTCTCGTCTTGGCAACATTTTACATGAAAATGTTTTTGGTGGGATCATATAGACCCTATAGGACCGAAAAAACGTTCGAAAGATAAAATTCGTTTCTTATACGGTCTACCTGAAGGTATAGTATAGCAATGTACTCATATGTATATTTTTTATTTCCCCCTGACTATTTTGTCAGTCGCCCCTGGGCGGAGCACGGGGATCTCTATTAATAACTGTTCGAAGAGAACGGGGACCTACAGCTTATAGCCGAATCCGAACGGCTGTGTCTTGAATTAATAGATAGCTCATATATAATTGATCTTTAAAACTATAGTAAACTGAAACATGACAAAGACCACATGCAAAACTCGATGCTGTACAGGACCTGGCTGCTGTATACTTTCAGAAAATTCACACCTGCTCAATGTCCTGAGGTAAGTCCAAAATTTGAATTTCAGTATCGACATACTTCATTTTTCTTTGTCTATATAGCAATAGTAGATTGGCGTGAGGACCTAGCAAGAGACGAAGCCAAACAAAATTGCAGGTACGTTGAAACGTTCAGTTCACACAGTTCCGCCCCTAGTGTTGGGCTGCAACCTTGTACAGAGGGCACAAGCACAATCGTCTGAGATCGTGTCCTGAAATATCCTACCAGAACATTTTTTTTTTTTTTTTAAATTCTTAATTATTTATTGCATCTCCGTTTTTCAAGGGACTAACAATAATTAATCAAATCTTATTCAAATATTAACAGTCCCTAAAAAAGATGGCGCTGGGCTGGATGGTAGTTGCGCAGCAGTAGATTGTGGCTGCAAACTCGGATCAAAGATCTGGCAAGTGGGTTTGTATGTGAGGCGAGCTTTTACTTTTTTTTTTACGAGATTGATACGCAGGTCTCTGTGAATATCTTCGATCCGGAGATACCACAGTGTCACTGTTATTAATCTTAGAATTATGGACTGTTCTCGCTGTATAATGTCAATGTTGGATCTACTAGCGTTGCCCCATAACTCGGAACCATAGGTCCGGAATGGGTTTAGCACCGAGTTATACAGAAGGATATGACTGTACAAGCTAAGAGGAGAGCGAGCGTTTATTAGCCAGTGAAGGCTACTTCCCTTGAGTTTCAGATTCGCCGTTTTGGCTTCTATGTGCTTGCGCCAAATAAGTCGCCTGTCTAGATGAATGCTCAGGTACGTTACTCCGTCAGCTTGTGGAATGCATTCGTTGTTCAACAACGTTTTCGTTGAGCGTAAACGTAACTTGCTTGTATTTATATTCGTTTGCTTGTATGCGCCAGTCTGCAAGCCATCTCTCCACAGCTATTATGTAGGTGACGAGCCAGCTGAGCACTTGCCTTTGCTGGGCATCTGGAGCGACTAAGAATCGCCGTATCATAAGGAAACGTAAAAGTTGTTATCTGGTAGTTAGTGGAGATGTCCGCCGTGTATAGGATGTAGAGGACTGGTCCAAGAACACTGCCTTGGGGCACTCCAGCTTCGATAACGTGATCCTGGGACGTGCTTGTGTTACATCTCACTGCGAAGTCTCTTTTATAGAGATACGACTCAAGCAGTTTGTGCATATTTTGTGGCAGCAGCTTTGTTATTTTGTACATAACTCCGTTCAGCCAGAATCGGTCAAATGCTTGTGCGACATCGAGAAATATTGCCGTGCAATATTCCCGTAGCTCGATTGCAGTGCGAATTCATGATGTTTGATCGTTCCATGTTTTTCTCGGAAACCAAATTTGTGCGATGGTACAATGTTTCGAGTTTTGAAGTGAGGGCTGATGCGCAGCAGGAGAACTTTTTCAAACAGTTTGGACATACAGGTTAGGATGCTAATTGGTCTGTATGATGAAGGCTGCGTTTTATCTTTTCCCGGCTTAGGAATCATTACTATGAGTTGCTCGATGTACTGACGTTGGGCATTTGCTTCCTCTAGCTTGAGTGCCTTGGTGGGCATGCGTGTAGCTACTTTCAGTCTGTGCGAAAATTTAAACATTAAATATATTAGAAAAAAAAAACAAAAAAAAACCAAAGACAAATATGACAATGACAAAATAGGTGCCTCAAAATACAGGATTGGTCATGGATGCTCGAAGAGGCAAGTCAAGATGACTTAGGATAGAACACGTAATATAAGTAATATACCGTTCAAAAGAGAGGAAATTTAAAAGGCTATTATAATTAGAGAATAGGACTCGGAAAGGATCATGCAGGTCAAAATTTGATCTACCACTACCGGAGTGTGGTCAGACGATAAGCCTGGTAGCTCCTCGGCGTTTATAATGTTTCGCGGCATCTTTCTGGTGATTGCGAAGTCAATAAGATCAGGAACTTTTTTGGAGATCTGCTGGCCAGTAAGTAGGCTTACCTGGACACATAGTCCAACTTGTTGAGGGGTTTTATGATCGCGTTGTATAACTGCTTTCCCTTTGGGCTTACAAGACGAGATCCCCAATACGTATGCTTGGCATTGTAGTCACCAGCAGCAATAGATCGCTCCTCAAGCGTGTTAAAGAATCCTGTGAATTGATCTTCAGAGATCGAAAAGCGAGGTTTGCAGTAGACTGCGGCCAGAGTCTGGACGGTTGTTGGTTTGCCATTTGCGTTCGACAGAGATATCCGTAGAGAAGTCATTAAGATGATTTCGATGATACAAGTAGTTGCATCAGCATACTCTGGTTACGCATGAGTTCTTGCATAATTGTTTGCATAAACTCTACGAAGTCATTAATACTTTTTTGTAGTTTTTGATAGTATCGCTGCTTCAATGACGCTTGGTTGTTGCTTCTCATTATTGTATATGTATAAGTTTGGCAGTGTCTGCTCTGCAGTTTTCATTCCTGACCTTAGAACGCTTGAAAATGAAATGCCAGAAGTAATGTTGACGGGAACTGTAGACGAAGGAATCGGAAGACTCAGTTGCGAGGGAGTGTAGAAGTGCGAGTTGGTGTGGAGTTGCGCCGGGCCAATTCGTCTAGGCTGGCCGGCCCGCGAGATAGTGCGTTGGCTGGGTTTGTTCATCAATTTCAGCGTCTGCCAAAATGGCGAATTTGTTGGAGAAGGGTACCTCAGGCAAACGCCTACCATCATTACCACGGCACGTGATTTATGAGCCTTTGAGTTTTGTGGGCTAAGGTTGCGCTTGATATGGATGTAGCGATCCATACCAGTCTGCACAATCGAACCCGCTTTTAATACCCTGTACCTATAGGTACAAAGGGTATACTAGATTTGTGCAATGTATGTAACGGACCTTTATACCAAAATGCTTATCATAACCTCGGGTAGCGACTGAGCCATGTCCGTCCGACCGTTCGTCCGTCCGTCTGTCCGTCCGTATGAACGCCTAGATCTAAGAGATTATAAGAGCTAGAGACACGAAACTTTACCAGCAGGTGCGCATATTTCCTGGAAAGATGAAGTTTGTTGAATCATGTCAATATCTTCCCCCGTTCCCCCGCAGTACAGTTTCGCGGTTTTTAGCCACACCGTTTAATATTTTCATCTGAAATTTAACAGAGCGATGCGTTGTGGTTACATGCATCTGTGTGTAAAAAATTAACAAAATCGGACAAATACAGCAAAAGTTATAGTCAAAAATGTACAAATTTCACCACCCTTGCCTATAAACTGCGTCAATATTTGACTCCTCGTAATTATGGTTACAAGTAACATAGAATCACAATTTTTGGTAAGCTGATTCATGTGGCTCTAATAAACAAATCCACATCCAAATTTTATCGATGTGGTCCCCCCACCCCCCGCAATCGATTTACCGTGTTTTCTCCCACACCCCTCTACATACCAACTTGAAACTTACCCATATACTTTAAATAAATTCTTTGACGTAATATTTGAGTTTCATCAAAATCGGTAATAATTTAGGGAACTTATAGGTATAAATATCGAATTTCACCAAAAACAAAAAATTCCAATTGGAAAGTTCTTAGAAGGAATATGCAGGAAAAATTTTTTCGAGACAAAAGGTACAGAGTATTCCACTGTCGGGCACCGCCTCGACTGTACCACATTTTTTATTTTGTTTTGATACTTGGTTTTGCATGTCGTTGTTATTGTGGGCATTTGAGCTTGATTTTACCGTTTTGTTTTGTATTTCCGCTGCAGTTTCTGCAAACGCAGTGGTGATCGCGTTTGGGGTAACGGAGACCGTTGCAGTTGTTGTTGCTGCGATTGCAGTAGTAAGCGAAGTCATAGCACTTATTGACGATGCTGCGTGTGTCGATATTATTGCACTCGTCGCTGTTAGAGAGCTGCACTGCGAGCTCCATGAAATTGGAGTTACCGTCGGTAAGGCGGGAGAGCAAGAACGTGCTCTCTGGCTGTCGACGGACAAGATAGCTGAGTTGGACTGTTTTGCTGCTCTCTCCGACTCGCTATCACGCATAGAAAAATATGAGTAAAGCCCATTTCGTTGTTCTACGGAGTTTCTACGCTCTTTCGTTTGGGCGTTGTTCACTTTTCGCGATTCGATCTTGGAACTTATTATAGTTTTAGTCATTTTCCGCTTGTTTTATAGATTCTCTCTTGAGAACAAGAAGGACATCATAATCCTAATGGCTTTAATGCCCAAATCGGTTCAGAAAATATGCAACGAAAACGGCGAGCTCTTTTTAGAGCTATGTCTGAACAATGATTTAAAAATTGGTGGCTCAATGTTTCCCCATAAGAGGAATCACAAAATCTCTTGGCAATCGCCAAATAGTGTCACAACAACACAAATAGATCACATATATGTATCCCGTGAATGGGCCAGTTTGCTACACGATGTTCGGAACAAACGTAGCGCCGAAATCGGTATTGACCATTACCTAGTGATAGCTGAAAATCGCCGGCAGCGTACCCGTCGACGCAATTTTGATGTAGCAAAACTTTAGTGTGATACCACCAAGACATCTTTTGAACATCAAATAGCTTCCGCCTCAACTGCTAACACTGGCACTATTGATGCAATATGGGAGGACTTAAAAAAGACCATAAATGATACGTGCATAGAAGTATTAGTATACGCGAGAACAGAAAAAAAGCAATGGCTATCTCAAGACAACTCCTCTGAACCCTAATCGCTGCCCCTCATCTGGCGCAATAGCTACTTTTTATACCCTGTACCGTATGGTACAAAGGGTATATTGTGTTTGTGCAAGCCGAAAATGTATGTAACGTACAGAAGGAGAAGTCGGAGACACCCCAAAGTTACCTAAAGTATGATCAGAGTGACTAGAGAAGTCGATATACCCATGTCCGTCTGTCCGTCTGACCGTCTGACCGTCTGTCCGTCTGTCCGTATGAACGCCTAGATCTCAGAGATGGTAAGAGCTAGAGCAACCAAACTTTCAGATAAGATCCCTTATTAATCCATAGGAGACAAGTTTATTTTATTTTTTTGATATCGGGACTACATTATATAGCTCCCATAGGGGTGTTTCAGAGGACCTCGAAAAAAAGCAAAAGTTTTAGATGGATAATTCGTTGGCTTATGAAGATATCATAACCAAATTTGGCAATCGGAAGTTTTTTAGAAACCCCCAGCACTGTACCAAATTTTATCAAAATCGATTGACTATATCATATAGGTCCCATAGGATCGATCGGTCGAAAATTTGTTTTTTGCACAAAATTCGTTGTGTTTCGTTTGTTTGTGAGGATATTGTAACCAAATTTGGCATTAAGAAGTTTTTTAGAGATCTTCAACACTGTACCAAATTTGATCAAAATCGGTTGACTATATCATATAGCTCCCATAGGACCAATCGGTCAAAAAATCGTGATTTGTACAAAATTCGTTGTGTTTCGTTTATTTGTGAACATACCGTAACCACATTTGGCATTAATAAGTTTTTTAGAGTTCCCAAGCACTGTACCAAATTTGATAAAAATCGGTTGACTATATCATATAGCTCCCATAGGACCAATCGGTCAAAAAATCGTTTTTTGTACAAAATTCGTTGCGTTTCGTTTGTTTGTGAAGATATTGTAACCAAATTTGGCATTCAGAAGTTTTTTAGAGATCTTCAACACTGTACCAAATTTGATCAAAATCGATGGACTATATCATATAGCTCCCATAGGGCCGATCGGTCGAAAAAAAGTTGTTGATTAAAAATTCGTCTGTTTTTGGTTGTTTATGAAGGTATCATAATCTAATTTGGCAATCAAATGTCTTTTGGTGTTCTTAAGCAATTTACCGGATTTTATTGTAAGCAGTGGTACAGGGTATCCCAAAGTCGTCCGCGCCCGACTTTAACGTACGCCATCTTTGAACATCTAAATTCTCTACTGGAATGTTAACTATTAAGTAACTCCGTGTCTTCTGCTGCTCCAACGAAGGAAACAGATTCAGAAGAAAATAAAGAGATGAAGTCTTTTGGAAAGAAAATTACGACAATTGCAACTGGAATAGGAACGCTCACAACGGCTCCTTTAATGCTCTTCTGTCTTTCTTATGCTATCGACCTAACTATCATAAACGGTTCGGTCAGCCCTAACCTGTGACCAATTAATTCTATCTATTTCTCTTTCTAATAAGTAAGTTTTCTCTGAGCTGTGTTCTATGCATAATGTTACTTACTTGCTTTTCTCGCTTAACATCTTCATTGTGTGTTCCAACTCTGCAATCCTAACCTATGTCTTCTCTGTGCTGCGTTCTATGTATAACTTGCTCTTGCCGACGAACTTCTAAGTGTTGGCTTTGCAGCCGCCCACGCCTTATAACCCTCTCACCTTTTCCCCGCAAAGTCTTTTTCCATAATTTTTATCACACGAAGTAAGGCACATACTTTTATTTTATTTTTTTTTTGCATATTTGGTATTACCATTTTTAACCTTTTATATTAAGATTGCTCCTAATATTTTTCCGAAATTATTTCGAAAATTTTGAGATAATCCTTCATTCACGATTTACGATTTGAAAGTTTTTCCTTAATTGAATAAATGTTATGAACATGAAACAACATTTGATCAAACTATTAACTCCACCTTTCATCTTACTGTAGAATTCTAAAATTTGTTTTTTTTTTTTTGATATACTATTATTTATTGTACCTTCCTAATTGCAGCGGTAGGCACGAAAAATAACGGAATGAGCCCTACAACAACATCAAGAAAAAAATGTGGTACAGTCGAGCCGGTGCCCGACAGTGGAATACCCTGTACCTTTTGTCTCGCAAACAATTTTTCCTGCATATTCCATCTAAGAACTTTCCAATTGGAATTTATTTTTTTTTTGTGAAAATCGATATTTATACCTATAAGTTCCCTAAAATTTTACACATTTTGATGAAACTCGAATGTTACAACAAAGAACTTATTTAAAGTATACGGGGTAAGTTTCAAGTTGGTATGATAAGGGGTGTGGGAGAAAACACGGTAAATCGATTGCGGGGGGTGGTGGGACCGCATCGATAAAATTTGGATGTGGATTTGTTCATTAGAGCCACATGAATCAGCTTACCAAAAATTGTGATTCTAGGTCACTTGTAACCATAATTACGAGGAGTCAAATATTGATACACTTTATGGGCAAGGGGCAGTGAAATTTGTACATTTTTGACTATAACTTTTTCTGTATTTGTCCGATTTTGTTCATTTTTTACACATAGATGCATGTAGCTACAACGCATCGCTCTGTTAAATTTCAGGTGAAAATACTTAACGGTGTGGCTAAAAACCGCGAAACTCTACTGCGGGGGAACGAGGGAAGATATTGACATGATTCAACAAACTTCATCTGCTTTGGAAATATGCGCACCAGCTGGTAAAGTTTCGTGTCTCTAGCTCTTATAGTCTCTGAGATCTAGGCGTTCATACGGACGGACGGACGGACGGACGGACGGACGGACGGACGGACGGACGGACGGACGGACGGACGGACGGACGGACATGGCTCAATCGCTACCCGAGGTTATGATAAGCATTTTGGTATAAAGGACTTGGGGTCTGCCACGCCTCCTTCTGTCCGTTACATACATTGCACAAACCTAGTATACCCTCTGTACCTATAGGTACAGGGTATAAAAAGTCCAGTTACGGTCCCACAAGCAATTCTCGAGTAGGGCCATAAAACTCGCACACTGTGTATATTTTGTTTTTGTAAGTTGCTGCGAGTCGAGCGATGACTGTGTGTATTTTTTTTTGTAAACTCGGGCTCTTTTCGTTAATTTTCGTGCCCACCGCTGATAATAAAGATGGCGTACATTAAAGTCGGCACCGGATGCCTTTGGGATACCTTGTACCACCACATTGCAATCAAATCCTGTTATTGCTTAAGAAATTTAAAAGAGATTTGATTTGCTTTGGTTACGATATTTTCATAAACAAAGAAATGGGGCTATATGTATGATATAGTCAACCCATTTTTCGAATTTGGTACAGTGATGAGGAACTCTAAAAAACTACCAAACACCAAATTTGGCTACGATATCTTCATAATCAAACGAAACTACGAATTTTGTACCAAACACATTTTTTTGCCCGATCGGTCCAATGAAAAGGTACAAAAATTTCGGGCATATGCTTGTAAGGGCCAAAAGGTCGCGTGGCAGATCCTCTAAAGTACATATAATTTTCATTAGCATTAAGAGACATGCCTCTCTGTTGTTTTGTCCGTAGTACAAAAGTATCTCGGAAAATATAAGCCTTAGAGGCCAAATTTAAGCAAAAGGTGCACATAGCCGGTCAAAATTTGGCACCTTATTGCTAAAAATGTGATACAGTCGAGGCGGTGCCCAACAGTGTGATACCCTTAAATTTCAAACGATTTCGATAAAAGTCGGAAGTTACGCCAAATAAGTTGTTTAAAGTATATGGGATGAGTTTCAAGTTCATATGTTGACGGGTGTGGGAGAAAACACAGTGAATCGTTTGCGGGGGGTTGCGTCGATAAAATGTAGATGTTGGTTTGTTTATTAGGGCAACATGAATATTCTTACCAAAATTGGTGATTCCAGCTCATTTTTTACCATTACTTAGTAGATTCAAATAGTTTTTGCAGTTTACGGGCAAGTGGGATGAAACTAGTACATTTTTATACGCTGTACCTTATGGTACAAAGTTTATTATACCCTGTACCTATAGGTACAAAGGGTATACTAGGTTTGTGCAATGTATGTAACGGACAGAAGGAGGCGTGGCAGACCCCAAGTCCTTTATACCAAAATGCTTATCATAACCTCGGGTAGCGATTGAGCCATGTCCGTCCGTCCGTCCGTCCGTATGAACGCCTAGATCTCAGAGACTATAAGAGCTAGAGACACGAAACTTTACCAGCTGGTGCGCATATTTCCTAAGCAGATGAAGTTTGTTGAATCATGTCAATATCTTCCCCCGTTCCCCCGCAGTAGAGTTTCGCGGTTTTTAGCCACACCGTTAAGTATTTTCACCTGAAATTTAACAGAGCGATGCGTTGTAGTTGCATGCATCTATGTGTAAAAAATGAACAAAATCGGACAAATACAACAGAAGTTATAGTCAAAAATGTGTAAATTTCACCTCCCCTTGCCGATAAACTGCGGCAATATTTGACTCTACGCAATTATGGCTACAAGTGACCTAGAATCACAATTTTTGGTAAGCTCATTCATGTGGCTCTAATGAACAAATCCACATCCAAATTTTATCGATGCGGTCCCCCCACCCCCCGCAATCCATTTACCGTGTTTTCTCCCACACCCCTCAACATACCAACTTGAAACTTACCCCGTATACTTTAAATAAGTTCTTTGTTGTAACATTCGAGTTTCATCAAAATGGGTAAAAATTTAGGGAACTTATAGGTATAAATATCGATTTTCACCAAAAAAAAATAAATTCCAATTGGAAAGTTCTTAGATGGAATATGAAGGAAAAATTTGTTTGACACAAAAGGTACAGGGTATTCCACTGTCGGGCACCGCCTCGACTGTACCACATTTTTAAGTTTGTGCAAGCCGAAAATGTATACACAAACTTAATATACCTTTTAGTACTATATATAAGTTACAGGGTATACAAAGTTAAAAAATTTGTTACAACAAATTTTTGGGGTTTATTCCGAAAAAAGAGCCATGGTGCAATGGTCAAAGTTCACTTAAGTTCTCTAACTCGTTAAGCAATTATTATTGGTACATTCCGCCTGTTAAGCAATCTCTACCGGGTTCGGTTTTAATTTTTAATCGATTTGAAAATAAGTCTAGCATATCAACGGGTTGCTTATCAACTAAAATTCGGTGAAAGAGATATCTAGCGTACTCATGCATGCAACAGAACGTGGCAGCTGTACTTTTTGGATAGTTAAATTCACTTGGATTTTGTACTCTTTTGCGGAGTTGCGTATTTTCCAAATTATCCAACATATTTACTGGTAACTGTACGCTTCCGCCATAAAACATAATTTGATTTAAACAAATAGTTTGTTTGTAGGTACATTGTATCTACAAAAGGAGACATCGGAGACCCCCAAAGTTATCTAAAGTATGATCGGGGTGACTAGAGAAGTCGATATACCCATGTCCGTATGTATGAACGCCTAGATCTCAGAGATGGTAAGAGCTAGAGCAACCAAATTTTCAGACTAGATGCGTTACTATATCAGGGGAGACAAATTTATTTTTTTTATAAATTTTCGTGAATTCAATTTTCTTATTATGTCACCAGAAACAAGTTTGTTTTATTATACCCTGAACCTATAGGTACAAAGGGTATACTAGATTTGTGCAGTGTATGTAACGGACAGAAGGAGGCGTGGCAGACCCCAAGTCCTTTATACCAAAATGCTTATCATAACCTCGGGTAGCGATTGAGCCATGTCCGTCCGTCCTTCCGTATGAACACCTAGATTTCGGAGACTATAAGAGCTAGAGTTTCGCGGTTTTTAGCCACACCGATTAATATTTCCATCTGAAATTTAACAGAGCGTTGTGGTTACATGCATCTGCGTGTATAAAATAAACAAAATCGGACAAATACAGCAAAAGTTTGAGTCAAAAATGTACAAATTTCACCACCCTTGCTTATAAACTGCGTCAATATTTGACTCTACGTAATTATGGTTACAAGTGACCTAGAATCACAACTTTTGGTAACAACATGTGACTCTAATAAACAAATCCACATCCAAATTTTATAGCTGTGGTCCACCCACCCCCCGCAATCGATTAACCGTGCTTTCTCCCACACACCTCAACATACCAACTTAAAACTTACCCCATATACTTTAAATAACTTCTTTGACGTAACATTCGACTTTCATCAAAATCAGTAAAAAAAATTACGGAACTTAGAGGTATAAATATCGAATTTCACAAAAAAAAAAAATCCAATTGGAAAATTGAAAACATTTTTTCGAGGCAAAAGGTACAGGGTATTCCACTGTCGGGCGCCGCCTCGAGTGTACCACATTTTTTTTTTAATATTGGCGATATATTATATAACTCCTATATGTGTTTTACGTAGCACTTTGAAAAACTAAAGGACATAATTTGTTTGATGATGAAGATATCGTAACCAACTATAAAATGGATAATGCAGTGTAATTGCTTATGGGGTTCTCCAGCAACATTTGTTTCCGAGGACCATGGTTGGCTGGGTGAAGAACGTGGGTAACAATACCAACTTATTTATCCCACAAATCAATTTTTAAAAGGAAGAACATTAACTCTTTATGTATTTTGATCTAACTAGTGCACACTTTGGTTGTTTCAGACATATATCAGTCATGTAGTCCAAATGTTTAGCAGTAGCGAAAATTCTGCAAAGGCGCGTAGAACTGGCACTCAATAAATGGGTGCTGGTAACTTACTTATGCTTAGATACTTATTTTCGTCGTTTTGCATATTTTATTAGTAATTTATTCTTACCAGTCGATATTCGTAGACAATGGTTTTTAAAATTGGTTATTCTTATAATCGTAGCTTTAGTATATATGTATGTATGCTAATATTTTATATCTACCATCTTCACTTGATTTTAACATTTTTACAAATTATATGTTGCATACTTTTAGGTATTCGCAAGTTATCTTCGAGATTGTTTTCCTACGCTAAGTTTTTTTTAAAAATGCCTTAGTTTAAATATTTGACACACACGAGGATAATATTCGGATAAAAATTCTATTCAAAGATAAATCTGACAGTAGCATCAATAACTATTTCTTCCTTTGCGTTACATCCCTTAAAACATTGAAAACAACTTCACTTACTCAGAAATAAATCGTTATTTGAGGCATAGATTTTAAATACAAATCACAAAAAATTGCTCAATCACAACAAGTACATCCATAAACCGACTTCGGTCAATTCCGGCATAGCACCTAGGTACTTGTAACTGCCGAAGCTTGTTAGATATTTATATCTAACATATCTTTAAAAAGATGGCGTACGTTAAAGTCGCGCGCGGACGACTTTGGGATACCCTGTACCACTGCTTGCAATCAAATCCGGTAAATTGCTTAAGAACACCAAAAGACATTTGATTGCCAAATTAGATTATGATACCTTCATTAACAACCATAAACAGACGAATTTTTAATCAAAAACTTTTTTCCGACCGATCGGCCCTATGGGAGCTATATGATATAGTCAACCGATTTTCATAAAATTTGGTACAGTGTTGAAGATCTCTAAAAAACTTCTGAATGCCAAATTTGGTTACAATATCTTCATAAACAAACGAAACACAACCAATTTTGTACAAAAAGCGTTTTTTTCGACCGATCGATCCTATGGGAGCTATATGATATAGTCAACCGATTTTGATAAAATTTGGTACAATGCTGGGGGTTTCTAAAAAACTTCCGATTGCCAAATTTGGTTATGATATCTTCATAAGCAAACGAATTATCCATCTAAAACTTTTGCTTTTTTCCGAGGTCCTCTGAAACACCCCTATGGGAGCTATATAATGTAGTCCCGATATCAAAAAAATAAAATAAACTTGTCTCCTATGGATTAATAAGGGATCTTATCTGAAA